>JAJGOT010000186.1:1410000-1428513 GCA_022457155.1 Cladopsammia gracilis | reverse complement strand
TAACTGATTGTGTATTTCTAGCTATCTCATGTAGCACATTAATTTTGAGAAAATTTTAAAGCTTAGAATTAACTAAATTGCCCATAATACATGTATTAACAGTGGTTACACTGTATGAGATTGTCCCATGGAGGGGAAAACTGTCCATTGTCCATAGTAATAAAAGGAAGCAGGATTCGATTCTTCTACTCAATAGGTGTATTATTTCAATGGTCACACTTTAGGATTTCATCTTACTGCCTTTAGGTACTAATCCAGTTTTGTTGCCTACATGCATTTCAGTGGAGAGGGCAGGTTAACCTTTTAAGCCCTAATATTAAAATTTAAATTCTCATTTCTAGTCCTACACATTTCCTATAGAAGTAGTGGGGAGAAATTGTTTGGATATCAAGAGAATTCATCTTGTGTGATCATGTCCTTGATTCTCATGACCTTTTTGATTGATAAGGCATTAATACACATATTACAAGGAGAAATTTGATGCCAATCACAGATTAGGGCTTAAAGGGTTAACAGTTCAACATGCCTTCTAAACATGGTCACTAATACCTGTTTCAAAAATGTTTTAAAACACAATAATTGTGTTTTCTTGACAGCAACTGATGTTAGACTCTCCAGCCTTGATAGATCTGGCACATGGTACAGTGCGCTATCGCCACCCAGATGAGAAGAGTGCACAGGACAACAGTAAAGTCAAAACTGGATACTTCTACCATCCTCGCCTGGATGACTTCAGCGAAGGTACAGTGTGAAGAAAACTGTGTTCCAGCCTGATTGAATTTTGACAGCACTCACCATTCATGCAAGTTACTTTCAGAAAGCACAAACAAATATTCAATTTCTACTCGCCCAAGGAGATTTGAATGTACATGCATGCCTAGGCGAGTAAGCAAGTGTTTATTTCCATCCCTGTGTTGTCCTTGTCGTCTAGTGTAAGATTCCTTATAGCCCTGATTTAAACTCTTTAACTGCCAACTAATTTTCTAGGAAATGTAATGATGGATGCATCTTGTTTGTAAACATGTACCTACATGTAAAACTACTATTTTCAATGTAGATGCTGAAGTGCGACCAGAGGACAGTTTCAAATTCCACTATGTTTTCAAAGGACCAAAAAAGGATGGAAAAGTGAAGCGTTTGTATTATGTGTACGGAACACACTTGTCAGCTAAAGATGAAGGCATAAAACAAGAACCATATAGACCAGTGGGAAAAGGCTACAACTGGCCTGAATCATACAGAAAAGCTAATAACTTGTACTATGAGCTGACATTCCCAGAGCAAGGTCAGTCCAGTAATACATTGGCGCTACCAGTGTCTCAGTGAACCTCGTCCCCACGCTTTCAAAATGGCAGGGCAAGCATAGAGTCCCCTGGAAAGGCTGCCAGAATATTCCAAGAATCATGGAGTATTTTGCCTAATGCCTATTGTATATAGCTGGGGTTTTTCTCAATACCATGCGTGCGTTGATTGGTTGATTCATGATCACATGACATCTAACAAACAAACTGTTTCCCGCCAATTGTCCTAAGCGGGCAACATTTGCGAAAGCGGGCAACAATTTTGACGTCGTAGGGTAACATTGCACTGTTGCCTGCTAGCGCACGTGATCAGCCCGTAACAAAAGGTGGCATGTTTATGATGCAATTGATGTTTACCTCGTGTGCTCGGTGCGTTTTTCAAACTGTGTAGATTCTTCGGGAAACAAAATTCACTGTTTCCCTTGGGACCAGTCATTAAGTGTTTATTATTGGTGATAATTGCAGTGAGGATGACAGGTACATGTAATTCAAAGATTGAAAATAATGAAAGGACAACAGCCATGGGAGACTATCTTGAGTTTATGAGCATATATATAAATGTTCACTAAGTTTGAGCAAGTGAGTGAGTGATTGAATGAGTAAGTGAATTAGCCACCGTTACCAATAACCCATTCATTACGCTTGCACGTTTTCACGAGTTAAAAATGATGAATTCAAATACTGTATAATAATATTATAAAAAAACAGAATGTTTACTTTATAAATGCCAAGTGTTGAAAAATTTAACATATGGTATGTACATGTAGTAATTGTCTGGTCTGGGAGGTCCAAATCTGTTAGTATAAAGCAGTATCATTAAAAACACCCCAACATGCTAGACCAATTAAAGTGTACTTTAATAACACATCCACTTTACAGAAGTTTGTATTATCCTTTTCTCAAATAATGTTGCAGGTGAGGAGGACTTTACAGATTCTGACAGTGTAATGACTGGGGCAGACTCACCTGAATTGGCTGAGTCCATTCCTGATAAGGAGAACTTGAGGTAAGTACAGTATTTTCATTCATGAACATAAAGGGGTGTTTCTTGGTGTTGCGGAAGCCATTGTCGGTTAGCTGTCGTGTTGTGGTGTGGGCATTGTTCAGTGTCTTTTGAATCTTTTGTTTGTCATTTGGTGATCGCACCATCTGCAACACCAGGAAACTACCACATAAAGGCATTTTTATGGTGCTTGTGCAAGATAAGAAGTGCAAACAGAAGTTAAAGGTGTGGATAGATTACAAGGGGCTCCATGGCTTTGGCTTTGAGATCACAATTTATTATTGTTATTATTATTATAATATTATTATTTTGATGGAGGGGGGGGGGGGGTAGGCTCGACTACCAGCCGCTGTTCGGAAACGAGCCCGCGCTCCTCCCCGAAAAGACGGCTGGACGCGTGAACTTGTTATTGTTAATTTCCTCCAATCAGAAGCTTGCCTGCTTAAATCGAGCAGGCGAATAAATTATTTTTCTAGAGCATATTAAATTTCAAAATGACGGATGTGAAGGAGTTGTTTGATTTGGCGTGTGATCGTGCTGTAGAGAGATTTAAACCTGAAAATCTCAACGTTTTACAACGGAGAGCGCTGGAAAGCTGGTTGACCTTGAAGATTTGTTCGTTATTCAACCTACGGGATTAGGAAAGTCCCTTATTTTCCAATCCGCACCAATGATTTTCGATATTGTGCAAGAGACGAGTTTTAAGTCCATTGCTGTCGTTATTTCACCCCTGACTTCGCTAATGGAAGATCAATTAAAATTCCTAAAATCAGTAGGCATTGTTGCCAAGTTTATTGGCGAAGATCAAAAGGACGAGGAGGCGAAAAAATCCGTTGAAAGGGGAGACTGCAAGATCGTCTTTGGATCACCGGAGTCATTTTTGTGTTGTGATAGATGGAGGAAGATGTTCAGTGTCGACTGAAAGATTGTGCCTCATTAATAGGCCTTATCACGGTTTTTCCAAAATTTTATATGGGCCTGATAGCAAACATCCATCGACACTGCTGGGAAAAGCATCTCAAAATTAGTAAAATGGCCGAGTTTAAAAGCGATATCTTTTAAAATAGTGGAGATATAGCTCCGCAAAGTTGGCAAATTTCACAGACGTTTGTATCGGCGCGAGTGATACAAACGTCTGTGAAATTTGCCGACTTTGCGGTATTTTAAAAGATATCGCTTTTAAACTCGGCCATTTTACTAATTTTAAGATGCTTTTCCCAGCAGTGTCGATGGATTTTTGCTATCAGGCCCATATAAAATTTTGGAAAAACCGTGATAAGGCCTATTGCTGTGGATGAAGCTCACTGTATTTCACACTCATATACATATAGAGTGACATATTGACAAGATCTGGCGCTACATCACTTGTGTTTGACATATCCGGTGATCAGTTGCGGTGTATAAATTAAATTTTGAATTTACGTCACAGACACAATCGGTGGCCCACGCGTCCAGCCGTTCTTCTCGGGAAGGCTCAGAGACCGGACGCGAGAAAGCGGCGGAAATCGAGCCTAGGGGGGGGGGGAGGTAGGGGATCTGGGACCAGGTCAGGCTGTGCAATTTTTGTGGGTTTGGGGATCAATATTTGCACACAATTGTGTAGTTCCAGAAAAAATCCATACCCACCCCATGGAAGGTCATTGGAAATTCCTAGGGGAAGGGGGGTCTTAAAAGCCAACATTTTAGAAGCAAAGTACATGTATGAAGCTAAACTGGAATTTCCAGGGGGGATAGGGGGTGCTAAACAAAAAACCTTCCGTGGGGGGAGTATGGATATTTTCTGGAACTGCACATTTTGGAAAAAAAAATAAAGGGCTCTAATAGCCATCTCATGGATACTAAACAACGTAAGGTTAAGTCCACAGATTGGTTTTACAATGTAATTTTCCATACTGAGTTTGAAGTCAAAGAATTGAAGAGTAAGGCAGATTTAAAATGACCAAAACATCTTATTAAGATAATAACTAACATGACATAAAATTAATATGCAATTGTGTGAAACGAGACTGTCTAGTAGACAACTGAATGACATATAATGCACTAAAAAAGTTTACATCTGATTGATTAATCGAGTGAAAATTTGCACAATTGCCCCCGTACAGTAACTATATCTTGCTCAAATAATGATTAAAAATGGGATTAGTGATGAAAGATATATCCCATTATGATCATTGCAGTTGAGGCCCAGGACTTGGCAGTGTGGTGCTAGGACTTTGAAATCCTTACCTACATCACATCATGTTTAGCTATGACAAGCATCTCCAGACCTTTTATATGGGGTTCCCTCACAATCACAATCATATTTTAATACATCATACCATTTGAGCATGTTCATGAATGTAATATTTTTTTTTACTTTCTATCTAAGGATTGTCCTGGGAGAAATGGAAACAGTAGATTCGCTCAAAATGAGGATGTCTTTACGTCTTTTGATACCATCAGTCAATTTTCATATTCTTCATAACAGAAAGGAGCTCAGGTAAAGTGATATGTTTAATTATATATTAAGTAGTAGATAAAATATGAGTGGGAGATCTGTATGGACATTTTCAATAGCAAGCTGAAGGCAAGCCATAATAAATTTGTATGCCCATACAGATCGGACGCAAATATTTTATCGTACTTGTGAAATGAAACAATGAGTAGAGATATGTATGAAAAGTTAATGAATACTAATTAGCTGAGCAGATGTTTGTATCAAAAGTTAATTCTACTGTTTAATACACAATGTACATGTAATTCATCAACTCAGTTGATTTGTATTGGGGTTTACAAAGGTATACATGTGACTCAAATACTGCCTATTTATTAGTCATAACTGTTATGAATTATTAATAAATTTTACAAATAAATATGTAATTGTTCTAGTGGTTTAGCGTGTTGGACTTTCAACCTGAAATTTCGGTGGTTCAAGCCTGGTCCGAGTCTGCCATTGTAGTAATACTCTCCATTGCGTTTTATGTCTTGGTACAGGCCTGAAGATATTGTTGGAGATCTGAGGACACCTGAGCAAGGAAACTGGAGAAACTTTCCAGTTATGCTACATTTAACTTAATCATTTTTACTGTAAATAGTGGCTATAAACCACAACTTCAAACTTCAACTTCAATTCCAGTTTGCAAAGTGCTGACTTAACTAACATCACCATAAGAAAGATTCAACTGTTCTGTAAAATAAAAATGGTTAACAGTCTTTAGGATTTCATCATCCATAGACTCTTAAGGTGGAACCACCTTGTATAGCATTAAAAAAACAGTACCACAGGAAAGTACTGCTCATCAATAGCTTTCATTTGAATGGTCACACTTTAGGATTTTATTCACAGACTCAAAAGTTAGAACCACCTTGTACAGCATAATAAACAGTACCACAGGGAAGTACTGCTCAGTAGCTTTCATTTGAAAGGTAACACTTTAGGATTTTATCCACAGACTCAAAAGTTAGAACCACCTTGTACAGCATAATAAACAGTACCACAGGAAAGTACTACTCAGTAGCTTTCATTTGAATGGTCACACTTTAGGATTTTATTCACAGACTCAAAAGTTAGAACCACCT
Organism: Cladopsammia gracilis; assembly: GCA_022457155.1. Taxonomy (NCBI): domain Eukaryota; kingdom Metazoa; phylum Cnidaria; class Anthozoa; order Scleractinia; family Dendrophylliidae; genus Cladopsammia; species Cladopsammia gracilis. Next base: position 1,422,651 of record JAJGOT010000186.1, on the reverse strand, counting down.
TGTACAGCATAATAAACAGTACCACAGGAAAGTACTGCTCAGTAGCTTTCATTTGAATGGTCAGACTTTAGGATTTTATCCACAGACTGTAGGCAGAGCCACCTTGTACAGCATAATAAACAGTACCACAGGAAAGTACTGCTCAATAGCTTTCATTTGAATGGTCACACTTCAGGATTTCATCCACATACTGTAAAGGCGGAGCCACCTTGTACGGCATAATAAACATAACCACGGGAAAGTACATATTAATTATACTGCTCAGATCAATAGCTTTCATTTGAATGGTCACACTTCAGGATTTCATCCACATACTGTAAAGGTGGAGCCACCTTGTACAGCATAATAAGCACCACTGCATTAAAGTACTACTTGATAAATAAACAATGCCCGGTAGGGGTGATTGTTGCACCTTTAAAGTGCCCCTATGATCAAATTTTTGATTTTCATTTTTTTTACCATTTCGTGTACTATTAGACTTTTTTACTCATTTTGCCAAATTTCAATCCATCACGAACATCAGAAGTCATTTTATTTTAACATTTCTTTCCGAGAATTTACGGCCGCCATTAATCAACCTTGTATGTTCCAAGGCTTGGTTGCGAATGGGAGAAAGTGACGTCAAAGACTCAAACATACCTCACGGGTTGAAATTATAATAACAATCAGCATAGAAAATTGCATGAAGAACAAGTCCAAAGTTTTTGTTGCTTTTCGTGTGATTTTCAATACTTATTGTTATGCATAGCATTGTACTGTCAGTGATACATTGTGCTGTATTGTGTGGTTCCAGAAAAATAATACCCATACCTCCCCCACGGATGGTCAATGAAAATTCCAAGGGGGAGGGGGGGGCTAATAGGCAGAAATTTCCGAGGGGTTGGGGGGTGTCCACATGAAGAATTTGTCCGGAGGGGAAGGAAATTCACTGAAAAAATCGTAAGCAAGGCACAAAGTAAACTTATTATACTTACGTGAAAATTTTTGAACGGATGAAGTTGAACGGCTGAACAGTAAAAGAAAAATTTCGAATGGCTCGCGGTGAACAGCTGAACGGCAAAATCATTATTCTGAGCGGCTGGCTGTGAACAGCTAAAAAAATCGCGCAGATCAAGAAACATTTTGAATGTCTGGCTGTAAACAGCTATCGAAAAATCTTGAGCAAACAATCAAAGACACGAAGGGATATACAGTTCCGAAGAAATTTGACCGACAGCAACAAAGGCAATCTTTGAACGATAAGAGGTCAATATCGGCAAGTAGTAATATGCTGAGGAAAAAAATTATCCAAATTTTTAATGTATTGTTAAACTGTTGTTATGGTCATATAATACAATACATGTACAATGCTCTGCACAGAGTATTGGACAACCCTCAAGTTACCAAGAGAATTAGTAGTTCACATGAAGGTGACTAGGCCCCATATGACTGGTTGCCCTGTGTGGGCCAACTTTAAATGAAGGGCTGCCTGCAATAACGTCCTAAGTGCGTTTTTGAAAAATTTTTCACTGAAATCTTGGATTTTTGGCCTCACTTGCCAAAATTATGACTGGATTATGTAAATATGACTGTAAGGATTTAAACCAGGTCAACAAATGTTCTATCTTCGAACAGAATAATTTTTATTTTTGTAAAGATACATATGTCCTGGGGGCCATAGGGTCTCGTAGGGGCCCAAAACATTTCTCAAAGATGTGGATTTTCTTCCCCATTTTGGAGCTGTTTTAAGTACCTTAACAATAATAAGTCGTTAATTTGACAAAACTGTGCTTTTAAAGGCCTAAAACATACAATTTTAGTGAAAGTTACCAAGTGACACATCTCAAAAAAAAAAAAAAAAGACTAACAGTAATTGTACAAACAAGCAACACATTTTTTTTAATGAATGCTTTAAATAATAAACTTATTTGTATAAAAATAGTAGTGTAGATTTTAGCACGGTTTGACACCGTACTTTTAAAGAAAATAAATATATTTTGTAATAACAAATTGGTTTGCTTGTTATTTTTTAGTCTCCTGAGCAGTAAAAATGGTAATCATCGAGGAAAGATAAAATACCACAAGGTCAAAATGCTTGCAACATGCATATAATAATTTTTTTTCACAGAACACTTGCTGATACAGTACACTTAAAATCAATAAAATTCAACCCATGCCCATTATTGTCTATGCTGGCCCGTTAGCAAAAGTTGAAAAATACATTTATATTGAATTAATTTTATGTATTATAAAAATCAGAAACTATTATAAGTAGTTTCTGCTACATCTCTATAAAATTTTGCTCATTTTAAGCAGTAAAATTAATGACTTATATTTATTTAGTAAAATATACAGTTGTACTGCATCAATTTTATTTACTTAAAATTAGAAACCTAAGTGGTGTATAATAATAATAAAAATAATAATAATCAATAATTTTATTTTATTACAGCTAAAAAAAAATGATTTTTTATACATTTACATTATTTTTTTTAAATAATAATCTATCCAACTAATTTCAGACATTGCAACTGAACTTCCTTGTCCCATTCTTGTTACAATATAGGTTATTTAAAAATATATTACAGTGACGCGCCTTACTGTGAGAACCCAACAAACTTTTTTTACAAGTTAGCCAATCAGAGAATGCAAAATAATTCAATAGTATTGATGAGCACACCTCAAAATTGAGCACTATCAAATCTACATACATACACACAAACTTTATTTAAACTCAAATTTAAGAGTAGCCTATACATGAGGCTATTTTTTTTTAGCAAAATAACAAAACAAGGCAAGAAAAATTAACTAATAAACATAAAATAAATATTTACACTGTATACATATTTTTATATTTTCATTAATTATGTAATCTTGTCGCTTTGTGTTTATCACAGGAGTGTAAAGTTACAAAATACAAAATGGCTATTTGGAATGTGGTTAGCTGTGTCTTTTAAAAGTTGTATAAATTATAATATTATCAAGGTTATTTATTGTTAGAAATATAAATAGTAAATACAAAGATTTCATTCACTTTATTGCTTCACCAGATCCGCAGTTACAACAACAAAAACAACAAATATTTATTTAAAAAAAAAAAGAGTTTGGGTGCTCATGGTAAGGTGTGCCACACTTTAATTTTACAAAATAGAAAATGCTTTGCATGTTTCCATTATAGTACGTTAACAAGAGAGGATGTTTGGGAGAACATGAAATAAAATGATGAAGGCCGGATATAGTGTCCCATGGACAGAACAAAATTGTACTTTCCGATTACAGTTCATCAAATTTGATTTTCTGACAGGCGGTCAAGAATTGTGGATTTTTTTTTTTTTTGGCTATCATTTTGCCCCTTTAGTTCATATTTCTCCCACCTCTGACATTTTCCCTCCACCGCAGACCCCCAATAACTATACCATTGCTCAGACTTGTACCCAGTCGCTTCTTTGCATTTGCACAGTTCGCGGTGCATCAAGGGAAGGAGCGCCTTTTCGCGCGTCAAATGAAATAAATAAGTGACGACTGGGTACGAGTCTGACCATTGCTCCCATGCACCCTTTTATTTCTTTCCTCCCTAATGTCTTGAGAATTCCCCCAATAGCCTTGCAGAAAATGGTTCTCTGGGACTGTTCTGGGGTGGGGTGGGAACAGTCGGTGTATTTTTGCGACCAGAAAGTAATGGAGAAATCTCGCTCACTGGAATCTTGACTGAGCCAGAAAAGGAGTTAACCATCCATTTCCTTTGGTTTTGAGGGTCACTGTTTGGAGAGCTGGTTGAGTCACTGCGACCAAGGCTCAAGATATGCCTACAACAAGTTGTGAACTGCCTGTGCTGTCCATAAACTAAACAGTTCAGGAATCCCTGCAATGGGTTTATTGAAGCCTGTGGAAAAAGAAGAGGGCAATACAATCAAATTTGTTAAAGTGGACACCTCTCTAGGGCAGACACCTCTCTATTTAGAGTCAAATTTCACTTGTCTGAAATTAAACTTTTTTTAAGATGTACATGCACACCTCTCTTAAGGAGACAGCGGACGCTTTTTAAGCAAAATTCTAGTTAGAAATACCTCTCAACATAGAGCTGCAAATGTTTTTCCAATTGATGCCAAAAGATTTCTAAATATGCGCTGGTGCCAGAGACTATAATGCTGGGAGTAACCTGGTAATGGACCAACATCCCATCCAGGGGGGAGTAGTAATATTCTCAGTCATTTCACACAACAGAAACCAGCAGTTACTAGTGGACCACTAATTAATGGCCCTTGACAGATTTTCCTTCAAATGTATTTAGAGTTTTTAAGGTCATTTAATCAAGTTTCTTTTTTGTGTTGCTGTTTTTGATTGTCAGTGTGGTTTTTTTTTAATAAGACACTGGTGATGAGGTGGTATGAAATCACACTTACTCCCATTGTTGTCTTTTTTTTATCACTAAACACCATACTCCTACCAATTATTTTGCCAATTTTTATAAACATTTGTAACCATCTGAAACAGCAATAAATGTTCTAGCTAACGGTAAAAACCTCTGTGATGTCTTCAAAATAAACAAACATGCGCTCACACCATTTTTGTGCCCATGCCTTGTACGCCAACAAACTGTATGGAGCCACCTTAAGACTAGCTTCTTCTAGGCTTCTGAGATGCATCTCAATTTGCACCCAATACCCTCCAAAAGGAGGGGCCACGGGTATACCAGCCTCTGCCATTTATATTAAACTATATTATTTATTATAACTATTTACCAATACTTTTATACCTCAACCATCCAGAGTTTAAAATGGCTTGCATCGTGCTCAATACTGTTTTCATTTCTGATAAAGTCAGAGATGTCATGAATTCCATCAATGAAGTTTGGAAGCCAGCTGAAGTTTAAAAAAAAATGCTGTTATAGAGGGTCTATTATACTCTGGCGGGTTGGGGGTTTAAGCCATTTTTTAGTGTCGGTTTGCAGGTACATACGTATTTATCTGGCGGTTTACGGTCAGGAAATATCGGCGGTTTCGGTCTCGAGGAAAAAACCAAAGCTGTTTGCAGTCTAGGAAGAACAAACTATGGCGGTCTGCGGACTGTGCGACCCCCTATAATAGACCCTCATTATATGCATGAGGGAAATAATTGACACGCCAACAGCCACCTGTGGCCTACAAATCAAACACTTTTCAACGATACCAACAGAACTGAAAAACAACAGACCGAACTCACTGACGAATTTGACTAATAGACCAATGTGTAGTTCCAGAAAAAATCCATACCCACCCCATGGAAGGTCATTGGAAATTCCTAGGGGGAGGGGGGTCTTAAAAGCCAACATTTTAGAAGCAAAGTATGAAGCTAAACTGGAATTTTCTGAGGGGACGGGGGGTGCTAAACAAAAAACCTTCCGTGGGGGGAGTATGGATATTTTCTGGAACTGCACAATGAAAATTACACTCAACAATACACAGATTGTTCAAAATGGACCAATCACTGACTTCAGTTTCAAAAGTCAATATTTAAAACATCATCTGGCAAAATTAAACTGACTGATGACAGCAACAGACAGCCAATAAAACCATCAACTGACAATTTAGTTGATTCTGAATATTACTTCCACTCAGGTTGTTGAAATGTCAGTCAATGTTTTACCAACACATACATTTTCAGAACTACGTATACACTAACCAAGCTTTTAGCCAGAAGGGTGTCCAGGTGTCCTGTGTACGCCCACTTTGTCAAGAAATTCATGAAAATTGCACCTACTCTTTTAACCCTTAATTAAGCCCTGATATCAACATTTAAATTCTCATTTCTTGTCCCTATACATTTCCTAGAAAAGTAGTGGGGAGAAATTGTTTGGACATCAAGATATTATTTATCTTGTGTGATCATGTCCTTAATTCTCATGGCCTTTTTGATTGATAAGGCATTGATGTTACAAGGAGAAATTTGATGCTGATCACTCTTAGGGCTCAAAGGGTTAAAAAGTTGCTGGGAAATATCTTCAGGACGCCCACTATTCAATTTCTAGCTAAAAGCCTGACACTAACCCAGAACAAACACATGCTATGTACAGACTTTATAACTCCTGGGTTGAAACCATTTACAATCTTACAACCTGATGGTGCTTTTATTAATAGTAAATTAAAGGAAAAATGTTCATGGCAAACATCCGAGAAACCATTATTTACATGTAGGTGCAGGTGACATTCCCATGAGAAACTACGGGATGATTAGTATTTTCTTAGTTTTTAAAATTAAGAAAAACCGATCAAACTTACCACAATGCAAAGACAAATACTATCAGACAAAACTTTTTTCTGACAGACTTTTGAATTATTCTCTCCGTATCGGTAAAATGAGCAGTTCTCTTTATGTTCTGTGTCACTGAAACGAAAGGTAAGGCAAGAAGTTAGTTTGGGAGTGAACAGTTTTCACATTTATTGTGTCGTAAAACCAAAACCAAAGTAAATACTCTCAACTGGCCATTCACAACAGATTCAGACAATCCAATGAACCAATCAGAATTCGAAGCAGATATGGTACTTGTAACAGAAGTTATAAGAAGAAAATATAACAATTAGAAAATGCATTAAAGCATTAAATGCCTTTAACAACCATTTCTCAGGCAAATGAAGCAAGAAAACAAAATATAATAATAAATGTATCCTATACCTGCCAAGTCTCATGCCTTAGGCATGAGTCTCACGCATGTGAGCCCAAAACTCTGATCTCACTCCAACTCACACCAGCCCTATTCTTGGTTTTCACGTGACGTCATCAAATTCGAAAATCATAAATTGTAATGCCTTCTGAATTTATATGTCCACCAGGTTGAAGATGACTTAAAAATAAATCTTTTCACAAGTATCCAACCCGGTAGCGTCTTTCGTTTTGAAAATACAGCATTTTGAATTTCTGACTTTTCACCCTACGTGACACCAACATGGCGTCCGTGACCAAGCTTTTTCCTATGAAACAAGGGCCTCTCCTCGTGATTTTTGGCACTTTGGGCAGTTAAAGTATTAGGAATGCAGTTTATGCGAATGAATAGTAGTTCACGAGAGAAAAGTAATCGTTTTCAGAGCGAAAGTGAAGTCCAGATGTTTTTATTGATTTCCGGCGGCCATCTTGGTGCCCCTATCTTGGTGCCCCTCGGAGGGGCACCAAGATGGCGTTTCCATACAAAGCTCTGTAAATTTGAGTCGAGTGCTTCGGCGAATAATTCAACAACGGGATACTGCACAGATCTGAGACTTAGCGAAGTTTTTTATTTGTTACTCTTTTATAACATTACAAATTATTGGCTTCTTTCACTAAATAGTTTCGATTCTAAAACATTATATATTGGTGTCCCTCCGGGATGGCGTTTCCATACAAAGCTCTGTAAATTTGAGTCGAATGCTTCGGCGAATAATTCAACAACGGAATATTGCACAGATCTGAGACTTCGCGAAGTTGTTTATTTGTTACTCTTTTATAACATTACAAATTATTGGCTTCCTTCGCTAATTCGTTTCGATTTTAGACCATTTTAGAATTTTATGGCGTGACAGTGAAAACCAAGAATAGAGCAATATTTCTCATGCCTGACTTACAGATTTGAGCTATCAGCCATAACTGATCGCATGATCCAATTAAAAAAATAGTTCTGTTCAGGAAAATTTGGCACTTTTTTGTAGGTGTTTATCGTTCTGAACATTACGATTACAGCTGGATGTTATTTGTTATGAAACAGAGGTCTGAGGTCCATGGAAACTTCTGAATTCTTTGTAACATCTTCGGACATCTTTGGAATAGATCGGGTTGTCTTCAGATTTCGTCGGGTCGCTTTCGGAAATCCTGGCACTCCCAAGAAAAATTCTCATGCCTATCACTCAGAAAAAGTTGGCAGGTATTTAATAGTATCCACACCAGAACACAATACTGCGAACCAACAACAGTTTCTGCAACACTAAGAAAAAGTTGTAGTAAAATATTTCTTAATTTAAACTTAAGATACCTTTTCGATAAGCTTTCATGTAAATGAAAGGAAGACACACCATAACCAGAAACAGCGGAATATAACAAACTGAATAATGGAGTAGAGCTACAATACCAGTTGAGCAACTGAAAACAGATATTAAGAATTATTTTAGTATTCAAATGACAATTTAGCAACACCAGTAAGGGTGTGTTAACATGTTAACAGTATGAATTCAGTAGACACTGTACCCTGTGTAAGCTCAGGACATCTTCAGGATGAGCTCTAAGCTGTCTGCCTTAGAGCAAGAGACCTGTGTTCGCTTTATATGTAGAGAGTTTAGTTACAGACAAACAAGTGAAATTTGTCCAGAACTAGCCAACCGTCTTAAAGAGGTGTCCACCTTAACGAAGTTTACTGTATTTGGGTCATACAAAACATGCATCATGTACATTGCCCTCCCGGCCTTCTGGAGTTTGTGACATGTATTTGGGATTTTGGGGGTTCAAAACTTTGCCAAGTTGTTTTTGGGGTATTTATTTTGATTTTAATAAATTAGAAAACCACAACTCTCCACACTCTCAGATGCTCTAACCACTGAGCTACTGGAGACTCTACGGCAAGCAGGGTTATCTGTGGGTGATGACATTAACAAACTGCATCAGGCAGTCACACAGTCATGTCATATTTACATTAATGGCTTTTAAAACTGCATCATGCAGTCACATTAATGATCAGTAATAACTGATAATAAAGACATGCAGTTAAAAGCCATTTTAACAATGTGACTGTGTGATACAGTTCGTCTGTTATATTACCCACAGATAACCCTTGCTAAACATAGAGTCTCCAGTAGCTCAGTAGTTACATAATATGTAGAGCATCTGACTAGAGTGTGGACTGGGTCATGGGTTCAATTGAAGGGGTGAGTGGAATAAAGCCCTAAGTGAATTCTGATCAACTGCTAGCTTCTCCTTTCAGTTTGTCTTGTATATGCTCATATAACAAAAGGAGAATTTGCTATGCTATAGATCAGAACTAGTCAATCAAGGCCTTATCCCAAACTGGAATAAGGCCTTCAGTGACTCCTAATCTGAAACCAAATTCTCCCTTTGTTACATGAGCATACACAAGACAAACTGGAAAGAGAATCTAACAGTTGATCACAAGTCACTTAGGACTTTATTCCACTCACCCCTTCAATTCCCATCTGGGACTCAGAATTTTTTTTCCGAGTTCCTTGTGGTTGATCTCATCTTTGTGAATAATTTATTAATATTAACATGATTGATCAAGCAGTATTTTGATTCTGGCAGGGAGTTTGGGGTTTAGATTTATTTATTAATATTACATGACTTTTGTATGATTGTATGATTTTCTGAACAAAAATAATTCCGTGATTTGTGTAATTAACTATCAGCTTGAAGCTTTGAACAAAAGGATCCATTAACAAACAAAGCCTAGACACAATTTTTTCTTCAGTTTGAAGATTTAAAAACCAGTTGAATTTGTGTTTTCCTTTGTCTCCTTACCATCATCTGAGATAATTTTGATCAAACTGGTTTGAAAATTTTTAAACCAAAGAAAAATTTGAACCACAACATATAGCCACTGTTGGAAGTGAGAAAGAAGTAATCATCATTTAATAATAATTTTAATCTTACTAAAGTGGATCACTTGTAAAAACTGTATATTGAACACATGCTACAAGCAACGCTGCTAACGGCCATGTCATCAGATGGTAGACTTTGCTGTTAAGACTGCAAAAAACATGTAAAAACCATGCATAAAGAAATAAAAAATGCGCCAAGTGCATTATTGAGTTATATATTAAAACACGCGGGAATTTTTAAGAACACGAGAGAAGTGCAGAGAAGCACGAGCCAAAGGCAAGTGCTTCTCGCACTTCTCAAGTGTTCTTAAAAAATTACCAAGTGCTTAGTATATAACTCAACAATGCACGAGGAACAAGTTTTTTTTATTTCTTTTATAAAATAAAAATGGTTACAATGAACCTTACGTCATGCGCATGCTTTATCGAGTTATAATGAACTCAGTTTAACCAATCACAGCCAAGCGCATTTCCTTGAGCATTTTATAATACCATTTATTAACTTTTGTTATGTAGGTGGAGTTTTTCTCAATACAACACACATGTTCATTGGTTAATTCATGGTCACATGACATCGAACAAACAAACTGTTCCCCACCAAAAGTCGTTGAGCGGGCAACATTTGTGAAAGCGGGGAACATTTTTCATGTCAGAGAGGGTAACAGTGCACTATTACCGATAGCGCACGTGATCAGACCGTGACAAAAGGAGGCATGATAATGATGCGATTGATGTTTACCTCAAGTGCTCGGTGTGTTTTTCAAATTGTGTTGTGAATTTTGTTTCCCTCGAATCTTGATGTTTTCCTCAACTTTGTCTTGGGAAACATCAAGATTCTCGGGAAACAAAATTCACTGTTTCCCTCGGGACCAGTCATTAAGTGTTTATTATTTTAACCCTTTCAATTTAACCCTTAACCCAAGAGTGCAAAAAATCAAAATTCAAGAAAAATTCCAAATTTCATTTTGCAAAGTACTGAAAAAGAAATGGTACCGTGCAAAGGTACTGCTGAAGAGGTTTGATTTGAATGGTCACACCATAGGATTTCATTGACAGATTCAAAAGTTAGAACTGCGTTTATTTACTGCCTGCATTGGAATCTGGCAGTGAAATGCTTGAACTTAGCATTTATTTAGTCTGCGATTTATAGAGCACTTTAGTATAAATCTAGTAGCATTCTACTGTGAATGCTGTTCTCTTATTGGCTACGCTATTCACCATCTATCTATCTATAAAGTGACTTGCGCGGTTGTCAGTGTGCATTTTGTTATTTATATCATTATTCAATAAAAATGTGAGCCTGTATTGTTGTTTAGTTTTGAATGTCTAGTAGATTTATAATAAAAACAATTAGATTTGCTCTTGATTTATATGTGTGACAGTTGATTAGGGCTTCACCCTCATCAACTACATCTGTATCATGCAATAGAAATCTCGAGCTCATAATCTAGTTGTTAAATATAAAACCAAACAATATGAAAATGAGTTTACATTGTATATTTAATTACCATGTAGGAAGTTTATGAACTTGAAGGCAGATATCAATTGAATAGAACAGCGTCCACAAGTAGGAACAGATGTATGAAAACATTGTGAATGACTGAAATTTAATGAAAGCAAATCATTATTTTTATTATTATTTTAATTTTAAGCTAACACCATTATAAGTAGCTTATATACTTTACTGCCTTTATACATATAAGGTTTTTTTTTCAAACCAACCTTCAAAGTGATGGGTGTGATTTATCTACAAGTGACAGACCTATACACAATGAGTGTTTATGGTAATTAATAAACATTATTCCCAGCTGTATCATTGACATCTCTTTTATAATCTGTGAGCCTAAATTGCTTCTCCAGAAATTCAGTGTAGAAGGTTCTTAGAAAACAAAATGGCCACTGTTCTGATTAATCAATTAATTAGTATCGATTATATATTCATATTAATATAACATATTACATAATTATTATTTTATTTTTTGCTCGAAGACATAAGCTTGTTCCTTTGTTAAATAAAGTTGTTGTCATTGTTTTTGTAATATGATATCAATTTTTGAAACTCAATTGGAGAGTAGCTATAAAACAAGCTTATGTCTTCGAGCAAAAAATGAAATAAATAATTCTATATTGGAATCATTGATTGGTTATGCTGGCATCTGTTCTAAAGTATATCTACTGTGAATCCTCTATTAAGGCCCCCGGGAGGCTTATTCAAGTGCGTTTAAGGAGGGGGGGGGGGGGGGGGGGCTTAATGGAATGGGGGGACTTAAAAGAAAGAAGGACTTATTATTTATTTTTAGCAAAACATGATGTCATCAAAGCTTCCTGCTCGTGGATAAACCATACAGTTAAACCTTTACTAATAAACACCTCCCTTAGGCAGACACCTCCCATAAGCAGCTTATCGGAGGGTCGACTGTACTTTGAATGACAAATGAAGTACTACATGTATACACTCATAATTATAACCGTAATTATGATTTTATTTTAGTACAAGTATTTTAGTACAGTCAACTCCCGCCTTGCGGACACCTCGCTATTACGGACAGCACCTACATCCCCGGCTTAAAAGAGAGAGGGCTCAATAAATTTCTTGCTCCAAAAAGGGGGGGGGGGCCTCATTTGAGAAGGGGGGGGGGCTTAATTTATGGTAAATGAATTACTGCTGATAATTTCTATCAATACCTCAATAGGCATACCAAATTTTACGTAATTTTGGAAGTGTGGTTTCACATGCTCATCACTTTTGTGTTTCTCAGCAGGCTCCAATTTAAGAAACAACATGGACATAGCAATCGCACCTGGAAACAAATTTTAAATACTCTTAATAAGTCAAGGGGTAATACTTTGGGATCCCTACTTATTTAGACCATGTTGCTTGCAGAATTATTTTTACCCTCTGAAAGGGCAACTTGAATTGAAGGGGCATATTGTGTGGAAACTTACAGAAAATATTCATAACTCCCCCATGGAAAGTTATTGGAAATTCCAAGGGGGGAGGGGCGGGGGGGATGTCTCAAAAGCCAAACCAAAAGGGGTAAAAAGAATATTTACGCCTATACAATATGTGCTGCTGCTAACCATCCTGACTGGGATATTCTAGAATACCTGGCCACTTAAA
>JAJGOT010000186.1:1267500-1405000 GCA_022457155.1 Cladopsammia gracilis | reverse complement strand
TCAGAACAGGATCATGTATTTGCCGAAAAGGTAACAAATCAAACCAAAGAATACTTTCCTGATTATAAGCTTGAAGTGTTGTACGAATCCCTTCCAAAACACAAAAGCACATTGGATTTCGCTGGTATGCGCAAGCCGGCCGGTTATTGTCCATCATTGCCTGGATGGACAATGATGCTGCCTTCATTACACCAGTTACCAAATCCTCCATTTTTACTGGCACAAAGTTACGTGTTTTGGGCACAGAATGCTCATTAGTTGACAGCTGGGTAAAAACTTGGGCACGAACTACAGAACTGGCACTAGGATTACCATATGTTGCTGATTTTATGACATATTTTCCCGTCTACATCTACCGCGACACTTTTACACACTGCAGGGATTATATACTTAACAGATTTAACACAAGTGACTTTGAGGAAGCCTTTAGGAAGTTCTACACAGGTTACCTCTCTCCAGTTAGCATTGTACTAAGTTACGCTTGGTACTTTGAGAGAGAGCGCTACGACTGGAATTTAAAGATCTGCAGTGACCTAACAGAATATAATAAAAAGTTTCCAAATGGCCATACTATTGGGCCAGAACATATGGAAAATATTCTGACTGAACCTCAAACAACTTATCATGTACCTTATGTAGAGTTTTTATTTTCAAATATTTTAGTCAGTTACTGCTTATCGCACAAAGCAGCGGGAAATAATTTGGAAATATGCTCCAATCATTCCATTTCACTGAGTGATAACTTGATTCTTTTTAGCCATGATCTTCAAAGAGTCAAAACTCGAGAACAAACGCCTTGTACTGGTAACAATACCAATGCCTGTTTGCAAGTTCTAGAGCATCATTATAACCAAGTGGGTCTTGAGATTAAACAGTACTGGCGTAAGATGGAATGGCACAATGTAGAAACTGTCGAAAAGCTTGCAAATGAGCTCGATATCAAATGTAAACCACTTACGTATTGAAACAAATAATGCAATAATGATAATTTAGTACATGTTTTATATTGTGCATATTCGAATGCACATTACAATAGAGTGATTTTACTTCGTCTGTGAAACACTATCTAACAATTAGTGTGTGATAGTCCAAATTAAACAAAAGGAAACAATAGAATTATAGTCTAATAGTGCGTACTATTCTACTAACTATTTCACAGATGAAGTAAAATCACTCTAACTATAATACATGAAATACATTATAATACATTATATAAAACAAAATTACAGAAATTAAGGTTAAGAAAAATCTAAAATGTAAAAACTATACAACAGGGAATATAAATCTAATTGTATGCAAGTCTAAAAAGATATGTCTTCAAGTGGCGTTTAAAAGTACTGTATACAAGTAACTAAGGGGCCGACCATTTGACTTTTGAGGGAGGGGGGTTGGGTGATTTCAGAAAAAATATCCTGCAGACTCATTTTGAGGGAAAAAATATCTTGCAAGGAAATACCTCGGGGAAAAAAATTCCTACACTGATCTCGAGCAAGAAAAAAAAATCCAACCAAGGTCTTTTCATGCCAATGCATTGAACTTTGTTTGGCACCTTCTGTACATTTTGTAAATCAAAGTACAGTTAAATGACTAACATTTTACAGCATTTTGCACTTGGCACCGCTATGAAAACAAAAATTCAGTGGCTTTTGATAACATTTTCATGGCAGCGGTTGAGACCGAAATCTTAAGGGCGACCGCGGAGCTATAGGGCTGGGTGGGCTATAGCCCCACCAATAATTTTGCCGGGAATTTTTTTCTTTCTTTTTTTTTTTTTTGCATTTAGAAAAGTACTTCTAATCCTCCTTCATATAGTGAACTAACTGGACTAGCATATCATGAACCCGAAATAGGTCGAACGCGAAAACTTTAAGACATTTCTTTTTTTCTTCATAATTTGTTCTGTTTGGTGAAATCCACTTTAAATGGTAAGAACATAAATTAAAGACTGGCTTTAATATATTATAATTATGTTTTAAATGTACATTTTTATGCAAAAAAAACTAACAGAATGGTGATAAAAATTTGACAAAATTTTCTTAGGATTGATAGAAATAAACGCGTTTCCGCCGGTGATTTCAGAAGCTCTAAATTTCAAAATTTTACGGGGGAGCATACCCCCTGACCCCCCCAGATAAGCTTGCGCCTTCGGCGCTCGTTCAGCTCATTCTATGCGCGAGCTAGCCCCAACAATCCAAAATATGCTACGCGGTCCCTGAATTAAGATATATCGATGACGTGTTCCCTTTGTGGAACACAAACAAACAAACAACTTTATTTAGTATTACCATTTCTATACATGGTGTTACCTAAAGTTAAATAATTGTAATAAACAATTATAAAGCTAATAATTAACGAGGAAGAAATGCAAATAATAACATGATAATGATAATTCCAGCATAGAGGAAATAAATGGGTTCATTGAACAGGCTAACATGCAGATATCACTAAAAACATTAAATTTACGGCTGAAATATCAGAGAAAGAAACTATTTTCTTGGATACGTGCTGTCTACAAAGGTGAGAGATTTAAAGAAACGTCTATCCTCGACGTACGCAAAATAACTTTTGAAGAGAACATAAGAAAATTGAAATCACGCCTACATTTGAGAGGGTATCCAGATACTCTGGTACATAAAGTCCTCTCAGAAATGAAATTCGAAGAGAGAAAGTCGGCCCTTCAACACATGAAGGAAAAAGGATACAAGAAAATTCTACCTTTTGTCACACAATATCACCAGCGGTGTCCAATTTAAAGAAAATCCTTATCAGGATAAATGGTATTTAATACAGAACCAACCGTTGCTGATGTGGGCGGCACGGTGGTCTAGTGGTTAGCGCGTCGGACTTTCAACCTCAAGGTCGGTGGTTCGAGCCTGGTCTCTGCCGTCGTGTTGTTTCCTTAGACAGGAAATATTACTCCACACTGTCTCTCTCCACCCAGGTGTATAAATGGGTACCGGCGACAAAATGCTGGGAGTAACCCTGCGATGGACTAGCATCCCATCCAGGGGGGAGTAGCAATATTCCTAGTTGCTTCATGCTACAGAAACCGGGTTAAGCTCCGGCCGTGTGGGCCATCGTGGCTCGTGTGCGACTTTACCTTTTACCAACCGTTGCTGAGGGAGATATATAAAGAGCCTCCCATTATCTCCTATAAAAGGGAGAAATCGCTTAAAGACATACTCGTTATAGCGAAACTCTAAAGTCAAGAACATCACATTGGCGAACAGGGGGAGTCGTGCAGGCCTGTCACTACTTTGTAAACCATTTCAAGAAAAAATGCACCAATCTTTCAGGGAAATGACCATCTGAACATACAGCAAGGGGGGTGGGTTCTCCCTACAGTGTACATTTATGCCAAATGTCAAAAAGTTAACCTTAAGTGAGATATAGAAAATGGAGAAAGTTTCAGGGCATTTATTAAAGGTCAGTATTGGTACATTTATAATCTTGGTATTAAAAGCCAAAGAACAAAAATTCTAATAATGTTAATTTCCATGGCACTTTACGCAGAGCAGTCCAACATTTAAGTGTTAAATGTGGTTTTCCCATAGGCAAGCAGTTATGTTAAACTTATGTCCACACATTTTTGGCCTTGATTTTGAAGAAAAAATTGTATTTAAAAAAAAAAAAATCTTGCATGGCGTATAACGCTGAAAAAAAAATTCGACACCCTTGCATGTTAGGAAAAAAAATTCCACCGCCAGAGGTTTGGGGAAAAAAATTCTTACCCAAACCTAATCAAGCTGTTTTTTTCCAGCCTCTGTTACGGTCTTGGTACAAACAAATTGTGTGTTGAGTTTCTTAATATATTGTAGGAATAAGAGTTTGTACTATTAAAAATTTGAGCCAAATGATCAGGTGCAATTCGATTTTTCAATTTATACATTATTCAGCATAAAAAATTGCCTTGTTCTTCGATTCGTGTCTCAGGATTATCCCACCCAAGTTCATCCGGTATCTCAACTGATCGTCAATCGTAATTAGAGGAGGTTACCACCCTGACAGCTCCGTTTTGGAGGGTCTGGAGTCTGTTGACACATCCCTTTCCGACAGACGGATGCTAAGTTTATTTCGCGTACTTACATTAATCAACAGAAGGAGTAAGGATCCACAAATGGAAATGCTTTACTTTTTCGTTTTCTCTCTGTGCTAACGTTCTAATTACCATAGTATAAATCTGTTTTTGGTTCAGTTGTGCGGGTTTTTTTGCGCTTTCACCAACGGAGACTAGAGAGTCACACTAAAAAACTAAACGAGGCTAAGGCCACAAAAGCTCGTTCAACCACTGATGTAAATTCTCGCAGAGTCTAAATCGCACAGTGCGCACAGTGAAAACATTGTTAACAACAACGATGTAAATAAGATTGAGTACCTTGAAAAACAAATCGCAGATCTATAAAAGATCTGTTATGTACACACTTGCTGAAAGACAATAAAAATGTTGAAAGCTATAACAGTGTATTTCTGAATCAAAAGTGCAAAGGCTCAGTAAAAATATCCAACCGGCAAACAGCGTAGGAAAAATATTACACAAAGGCGGAATGCCAAAGACTAAAGGGAATTAAATGAAAATTATATTAAAATCCTCTCAGACGCAACACTCACTGACAGCCAAGTCAGTGTTATATCTAAAGGGCTCAAATTCATACCAACACCCGTGACGAATGAAGACAATATCTTGCGCGACAACTCTTGCGCGATTTTGAACAATTCGCAATTAAAGACGGATGCGCCTCCAATACATATTTCACGGACAAAACAAGGAACCACACCCGTTCCATGTTAAATCTAGCTGGACACCCCCAGTTGAACCATCTATTGCCGTTGAAAGTTACTTAGAAAATGTCAAATTAAGTCTTGCAGAGGTCAAAATTACAAAGCCTAAATATAATCTATCACACCCGGGGGGTGGGGTACTCGATATATCCTTGGGTGGGGAGGTGCGGCCCGGCCCCTCATACCCTAACCCTGTTTAAGACAAAAGTCGCTGATTTTCCTACCCTGTTTAAGACAGAATTCCGATTTTTGACACCCTGTTTAAGACATTTAACCCGAAAAATTTTTGCTGTAGTTTAGTAGTAGAACATACGCACAGGCTGTTTATCGTCCAAGAAAAGATACCCTGTTTAAGACAACAATTGATAAAATCGATACCCTGATTAAGACAAAAAATGATAAAATCGATACCCTGTTTAAGACAAAAATCCCGAAAAACATACCCTGGCTGGCCGCACGTCCCCATTAAGCCCTTATAAGGGAGCAACACCCCCCCCCCCCCCCCCCCCGGGCTGTCACACAATGAACATGAAGCAATTAAAGAACTTAAAAACAATGCTGCTGTCAACCTTAAACGAGCGGATAAAGGAAGCACGACAGTGGTCCTCAACCGTTCTGACAAAATACAAGAGGTCCAGGTCCAACCAAACAACAGAGACCACTATAAACCTGTTGAGAAGCCCATGGTTTCAGACACTCTATTCAGAGTTAAGGAGATTATCACTCAACTCCACCTGGGTAAACACATTGATGACATGACAAAAAATGGCTTTCACAAACTCCTAATCCACCAAGAATACCGATATTCTACACTCTCACAAAAATCCACAAACCTAAACCGGTCGGAAGACCTATAATAAGCCCGTTGTAGTGGACCAACAGAGAGAATCTCATCCTTTGTAGATCATTTGCTGCAGCCTACTTCTATTAAACAGAATTCGTATCTCAAAGTTAAGATATACAACTGATTTCACCAACTTCATAGAAAACACTAAAGTATCAGACGATACAATTTTAGTGTCTATGGACGTCACAAGCTTGTACCCAAATATACCACAGGAGGAGGGTATATCACTACAGTATGCACAGCATACAACCGTTTCTACGACAATAACCCTCCCATACCATCACAATTTAACGAGACAAACTACCTCCAAATTCATGAAACAGCCATGGGAACTAAAATGGCGGTATCTTTTGTCAAAGGCCTACTCTGGGACCTTAAGTCGCCTTAAGTCGCCTTAAGTCGCCTAAAGTCGCCTAAAGTCGCCTAAAGTCGCCTTAAGTCGCCTAAAGTCGCCTTAAGTCGCCTAAAGTCGCCTTAAGTCGCCTAAAGTCACCTTAAGTCGCCCTTTGCCGCTTAAGGTTGCCTGAAGTCGTTAGGCTTAAAAAAGGCCTGCACACCTTAAAATTGCCCTAAAAGGTTTCACTTTTACTATTTCTTGAATATATAATAATTTTATTGCCCCAAATCTCTTTTTTAGTTGCCATATATGATTATATACTGCAAGGGTATGGCCCCATGCAGTAAAACATCATGCTTCAATAGTCATGCACCGTGCCCTAGTTGCTTCAATTATATTTGCTGAACCCTATAAAGGATGGACCATTTTATTTTTGAGGGGGGGGGGGGGGGGGGCAAATACCAAGAAAAAAAATCACGCACAGATAAAGTATAGAAAAGTATGGAAAAATCACAAAAAAATTCTTGCACAGCCTCAAGATGGTAAAAAAAAAATCATGCTTGCTAAAACAAAATGCCCAAACCCCCACCCCTAACAATAAAATGGTCCATCCCCAAGGAGGGTACACTCATTCATCTTCAAAACATTGACAGCTATTTCTATAGGTTTACTTATATTTCATGGACAAAGTGTTGCTGAAAGGATGAAGTTGTGACTTATATTATAATCAACATTTAATATGAGCAACATCATAAAAAAGAAACACTACTGATCAGCAGTCAATACTGATATACTGTTATGGTGCAGGCATTCCTTCACCTTCAGGGTATTATTATAACAACAGTGAGAGCTGTTTTGGATCACTAAGATCACAATAATTTGAAAAGTATTTTGGGATGAAGCCCAATTATTGCTTATCACTTTTACATTAGGCAAGTAAGCTTGAAAAGATCATAAGCTTAACCAAAGAGGTCACCAAAGACAATGTAACTGTATACAAATGTACATGTACTTAACTTTTAAGCTTACTTACCCAACGTGAAAGAGCAACGAAAAATGGGCCATTTCTCCCACATACAACCTCTAAGCTGCGTTCTAGTCATCCAACATTATTCTATTTACAACCAATCGTAACTGAACGTTTGAAAACTTGAAGCTTCTTTACAACTTGTAAGCTTATATAAATCAACCTATACGCTCAAGATTGCAAAATTTGCGTTGATTATGTTACTATGATGGCTCTCTGTCACAAAGGTCAAAAGATTTCTTGTTATCAACCATTAAGCAGGAATGTGCAAAGGATTTGCAGCAGCTTCCAGCAGGAATTTGCCTCACTCGAGCAAACATGGCCGCCACATGTTTTGACCACGTGACTTCTCATGGATGCCCACGCGCGCGGGCGCGCGCGCACTCATGTTCAGAAAATTAGCACTCAAATGATTCGGCAAACAAAGCCAAAGCTGAAGTGACGTGTTGCTGTTGTTGAAATTGAAACACATTCCCACCTTACAGTACAGCCTGACTAGTTGTAGGCTTCGTGGCTCTCTCTAGGCTACCACTCACGTGCTTTACCTTCGTGGCGTAGATGAGGGTCTCCCAGGGGTTTTTGGGGAACAAGGGAACACGGGAAATTTGGCAATGGGAACACGGGAACAAGGCAAAAAAATCGTAGGGAACAAGTGAACATCAAATAGGTTAGGGAGCAGGGGAACAAACACAAAAAATTACAAGGCCCTACGTTTTTTACATAAACTTGGGGGTGATAGAAGATTTTCTGCTGTTTTCTGATTTCTTTGGTAAGTTTTTGTTCCCATCTTTCGTGTCTACTCGTCTCTACCTCTGGCGCTGAAATCGTTCTTTTCCGACAAGTGCCGACAATTGGTTTAATATTTAACTTAAACGATGTTATAGCGGTTTTCTAAAGACTATTGATAATCAATACAGCCCGGGAAAAGGTGCAATTGTCAACCGTGTCCAGGCGTGGAAAACATGACCCAGTGCCAAGAGCTGAAAGAAAAAGGTACAACTTAGTGGTGCCAAGCGCGGGAAAAAAGGAAACAAGTGCTAAGCACGGGAAAGCGTATAACTAGTGCCAAGCACGTGAAAACATGCAACCGATGCCAAGCGCGGGAAAACGTGCAACCGATGCCAGGTCAGACCTGGTCAATTTTGTCAATTTTGACAGCACATGTGCAGCTGGTGAATTCGAAAGTCCTGAGGATGGATGTGGTCGATCTTGGTAGAAACGTTGACCGTATGTTGCTGCCAGTGACTGCAGCGATTTACCAAAATGGAGTGGAGAAGCCAGCAATACACTGGACATTTGAAATGGCGATTGGCGCCATTAGCGACCAAAAGTTGCATGGATTCCTTCAAAGATTAAGAGGAGGATTTGGAATTGCAGAGCGTTGCTCGGAACTTACAATACGCAAATTCAAAGTCTCACTGAGTACCAAAGACTTCAAAGTTACGCCAGAGTTCCCAAAAGGACGACTCTTCGAAATCGATTGCGAAGAACAGTGGCAGACTGCATTGAAATACCTCGTGAACAGAGAGCGAGAATTAATAGGTACGTGCTGTGCATTAACTTATAGCTACTTATTAAAAGTACGGCAATTTTCAAAGGACTTGAAAAGCATCATTTGTTTTATATATTTGCCAATATTGGTTGACTGATACAGAAAGCTAAACTGGGATTGTTTTGATATAATTGACTGCCTACGTTTACACTTAGACGATTCACATGACTTACAAGGTTTTGCATTTCGGCATAAATCAGACCGGCGGGTTTGTAAAACAAGGGGAAAAAATGGTTTCGCCTGATGTCCCTAGGCTTTAGCAACTGGTTCATGTGGGTTGACGATGTCAGAATAAATCTTGTACAGCTTCGCGAGCTCAGGAATGATCCAAGTCTTTATCAAAGGCTATTGAAATTGATTCCACTCAGTGCTGTAAGGAACAGGGATCGACAAGATGTCGACTCAGTTCTCCAAATCTCGGATCCAGCTGCAACTGATGTTTTGAATACCAGTGCAGTACATGTTACACATACAGTTGTGCCAGAAAAGTATAGAATCACAGACGACAACAAGCAAGGTGTACTCAAGAGTCCTGTTGCTATTGCCATGGGTCCTCTTGGCAATATGTTCTTAAGTGACATCGGAATTGGTAAAGTTTTGAAAGTCAGGATCTCACACTATCCAGCAAACATCACGGTTGAAGTAGATTCTCTGGACTGTCCCGTTGGCATTGCTTTGCATAACAATGTGCTTTACATTTCAGAGTCTAGAAAGAGTAGCATCATGTTCAAAGACCTTACTGGCCAAACTATTGTTGATCCAAACAAGTTAACAGTTCCGCAGTTACGAGAGAAACTAAAGGAAACAGGTGCTTGGGAGGAAGGTGACAAGAGGAAAACGAAGAAACCATTGAAAGAGAAGATGCAAAGAGTCCTCAAAGAGAGAATGTCAAGAAGAGGTACGGCGTGTTCAAACAAGCTTCAAATAAATCACGACATACAGAACCCTTTAGCTTTGGTCTTTGACAAAGATGGCTATTTGTATGCATCTGCAAAGCAAGGGACAGTATTCAAGGTCAAAGTGGAGTCTGATCTTGTGAGCTTGAAAGGGAAAGTTATTGCTCAAATTACATTAGACTGTGGCCTTCTCTACGGAATGGCTATTCTCAATGATGAGCTGTACACAGCCTCGCACGACGATGATGGTGGAATCTTGACTGTTAATCTTGAAGACAGGACATTTGAGAAGGTTATTGGAAACGGGACAGAGTGCTCTAAAGTACACAGTCTAACAGTTTATGACGATAAGATTCTTTTCAGCGATGTTGGCAACCATTCATTGAATGTATGGAGCCCTGCAACCCGTGAATGCAGCACGTTTTCCGGAAATGGCAAAGGAACGAGGGATGGCAAATGTGGCCAATATGCCCAGCCAACGGGTGTATTTGCTGAAAAGAAAACAGTCTTTGTGGTCGACTCTTCAACAGGCTGCTTGAGAATGACAATTGAAGTGCTTCCTTTGGTCAAGTATCTGAGTAATCTTCAGACGTTTGCTGTCACATTTGGCTTGCACCAGAAGAAACAAATGTCAACGTCGTTCACTATCGACACAGCAATTGCCAGAATCCAAGAAGTATATGACTTTGATTGCCAGTGTATAGATTGAGTCAAAGCCTTCCTTGGGACAGAAGCCCAGACTCAAGGTCCGCAGGGAACCGTTTCGTCAGTCGTTGTGGAGGACGAAAGAAGGATCTTGCTTGCACTGGGAGAAATTAGAGATCTTTTTCGAAAGTATGCCCCACAGCTTTTGGATGTGTTCAAACTTAAAAGCCTTTTGACGCTGGTAGTGGAGAACTTTTTCTCCGAGATGAGGGCAGGTGCATCTGACATGCCAATGCAGTTGCAATTTAATTTTCGCTTCAGTCGAGCAATGAAGGAACATTTAAAGCAGATGTGCACAACCAGGTTTTCATACTACACAAGTGCGACGTCTCATTACGCAAGGGTCAAATCTGACTTGAAATATTCAGCCCTACCTAAGATGTCGCCCCCTTCTACAGCACAGTTAACAAAGCAACAAGTTCAGCAAATGAGAGACTGGCGCATGAAGTATGGTCAAAGTGTTCCACGGAAGACTGTGCGCAACATGAGCACCAAAGATAATCCGGGTACTCTGCCGATAAATCTTTATGCCCAGGTACAGCCTACAATAACGCCTTTGGATTTCTCGAAGATCGCAGAAGATGGACAAGATGGTGCCAGAACAACTGCTCATCATGACAACTCACACGAACTTCTTTATACCTCGGGAGATGTTGTTTTTCTTGCATCTGACGCCACATCTGGGCGAACAGTGGTATACGTACTAGAAGAAAGCATGACTGCCTCGACAAAGAAAGCAAAGGCCAGGTTATTTGAAGGTGACCCATTCAATCCTCTGATATTTTAGACAGAAGGTGTTGTCGAGATCAATGTTAAGGACATAGGTGGCTCATTGGAAGAAACTGTTAGAGGAGATGGCAACATTGAACTGACAGAAAATGAGTTTATAAGGTATCAGTTAAGAATGATTGAATGCGTGGATGCAGTGACTATTGAAGAGGCGAGGGAGATCAGTGAGGGCCTGGATACTGACCAAGATCGTGCAGAGGATGCGAGGCCAAGACGTGCATCACGTGCGAGAAAGAGGCCACATACAGCTACATACGGACGATTTTCTGTATTATGACGACTGAAAAGGTGAGGTCAGGATTCTTAGTATTTCCCAAGCATTATCTTCATTTGTTGGAAAAAGTTGATGCAATTACAACGATTTGTTTTAAATTTTGTTACGAAATACTTTCACAAAGTCAAAAATATCACAGAAATAATTATCAACATTTATCAGCAACACTGTAGACCTTCAATCAGTTATTTTGTTTTGCTCAGTTTGGTTAATTAGGACGTATATGCAAAGAATAAGAGATAAATTACGTATATGCAAAGAATAAGAGATAAAATTTAATCTTGAAAGGGTAACAAGGGAACAAGGTGAAATTTTGGACGGGAACAAGGGAACAGAGTTAAAATTTTGAAGGGAACACGGGAACACAGACCCCCCCTGGGGGACCCTCGTAGATTGTCAATCAAGCTGGCCTGGAATTTTTGAAATCGTTCTTGTAGCCATTGACTGGCTTCCTGCTTGTATTGCGAAAAGAAAACTAATTCCGACAACTCAATTCAAGGTAAGGTAGATGTAAATTTCTGAAATTTATTGGTTAAGCGAGCGCGAGAGCTAGTCGTGCGCGGGAGGAAAAGAAACGCGCGAAGCATGGAAACCATCTACGATTGGAAAGGAATTCTGGGAGAATCAAAATGGTGGACGCCAATGTAAATATTGTCAACTCTGTCATTTGCTGTGCATTCGTTTGTGATCCATTATTTTCTGGAAATTTTTGAGGTAATAATTAACTTCTACACCGGTAAATCTGTCAACAGCCTCATCAGTAACACTATTTAGTTTTGTTTTGACAGGTTAAATTAAAATGTTGCCAGGTGGAAAAGTGTGAGAGCATTTCGGGCCAAGAAGCAGGACTAATCAACCCTGCTAGAAAGTCTCCTACGAGGGTTCGGTTCCCTGTCAATGGAACATCCAAGTTTTCAGGAGCCGGACAAATAGTTCGAGAAAATGGGAAAGATGCGCTATTGAGAAGGACCCTCGCTTACGGTACCAAATATGATATTGGAATATTCTATTGGACTAAGGCAGGAGAACAACAAATTGGCTGGGTGCCTGACCAAACAGTTTTGGATGTCGTTTGCCAAGCTTTCGAGCCAAAATTGACTGTGCAACTGCCACAACAGTGGCAGATAAATTAACCAAATTTATGTAATATGTGAAATCGAGAAGTGATTTTTAATTAACTAATTCGATGCCTTTGTTCATTGTTGTATAAATAAGTCAAGGAAAATGTATGTTAGTTTGATTCAGATCAGGTATCCATTTTTAAGTGAAAAAGTTGGAATTTTTTCCAAGATTTTGTTTGGCAGTGTATATGATCTTTATATTTTTGTACGATTATTGTTTGTATTGCAATATCTTAAAAACATTTTTAAATAAAAATAAAAGCAGCTAACTGAATTTTTTCTCATTCTAGATAAGTAATATTGTTCCTGCCTCTTGTTTGGCTAATTAATGTTTATAATACAATTTAGCATTCATATATTATTTATATAATGTTGTTGTTGTTATTGTAATAATTTGAATCTCAGTATAGCTAAAAGGGGCTTTAAAATCTGGAAACTGGAGATTTACGGTCACTTAAGTCTATCTGAGACCAAGTGAACTGATTGTGATAATTTTGTTTATTGAAATATGAGACAAACTATCATGAATGCCAGGATTCATGTCAGGACTCAAGCTGTAGCCCTAACCCTAACTCTATGTCTAACCTGAACTGGAGTCCTTGGTCGCAAACTGACTTAAGTCCTGACTCGATCGGACCTGGCTTGAATCCTGTCTCATATTTCTCTCCAGAGACCAGTGGCTTGGTATTTAGGTATAGTGATGAAGAGACTGTCAATAACTTTTGTTTCATCACTTTTTAGAAACACTTTTATGTTGCCTGAAGTTGCCTTCAGTCACCTTAAGTCGCCTTAAGTTGCCTTAAGTCGCCTTAAGTCGCCTTAAGTCGCCTAAAGTCGCCTTAAGTCGCCAATATTTTAGACTAATTTTTCCTTAAGTCGCCTTAAATCGCCTTAAATCGCTTAAAGTCGCCTAAAGTTACGGCGACTTAAGGTCCCAGAGTAGGCCTTGTCAACATAGTCATGGCAGAAATTGAGACAGAATTACTTGGCCAGAGCAGAATCAAACCATCTTCGGCCATCTATATGGAAATGCTATATTGACGTCGTTTTTTCCCTGTGGGATAACAATAAACAGGAGATAGAACTATTCATAAAACAAGCTAACAAATTCCACCCTGCAATCAAATTCACGGCTGAAATTTCAGACAAGGAAATCACATTCCTGGACACAGTGGCGAGGGAGGCAGCGTGGTCGAGTGGTTAGGGCGCTGGACTTGAAACCCGGTGGTCCCGAGTTCAAGTCCCGCTCTGACCACTATCTGGAGTTGTTTCACGGTAGACCTGAGTTCAACTCCTCGGCCTCGCTTGTAAAATAGCCAACTGGTTTGCCTCCTGCCAGTTGGGATTTTTAACGTGTTATGTTCTATTTGCAATATTTGTTTCTATATTTAGTGTCCCCAATTAGTGCTCGCGCGCTAAATACCTTGACACTTAAATAAAGTGATTATTATTATTATTATTATTATTATTATTATTATTATTATCCGTGCAAGAATATCTTTTGCACTTCTAAGATCCGCACTGATTTGTCTGAGAGGGTCACGGACTGTTAAGAGAGAGTCTTGGGACTTTAGAAGCGTAGATATAGAGATAGAGACTGCCGAAGGAAATATTAATTAGTTCATTTATTTTTAAATTATTATTTTTGACCTTGTGAAAAGAATTGAGTACGTTTTTTTTTTAATCGATATGGATATAAATATATTTTAATTACGTATAGTTAACTAGTTTTGTATTTGCTTTACTCCATTAGTTTTTTAAATTATATATTTTTGAATATCTACTTTGCTTGAACTTGTCAAGCGTTATGAAATGAAAATTTATATGAATGAACGTTATAGCTTTTTCAAATGTACATATTTTATCGTAATTAGAATTTTAATGTATTGTAAATAGTTATTTTAATTGTTAATAAACATTATTATTATTATTATTATTATTATTATTATTATTATTATTATTATTATAAGGGAGAAAGATTCTACAAAGAATCTATCCTAGACATCAAAACGCATTACAAGCCGACTGAAACCTTTCAGTATACCCACTTTACCTCATGTCACCCACCCGGTATTAAAAGAGGTTTTATTAAAGGAGAGGCTATCAGACTTCTACGAACAAACTCCTCAGAAACAGTTTTCAAGGATCGAGTTACTCTCTAAATTCAAAACACGCCTTGAAGCGCGTGCCTACCGTTTGTCACTACATACCATCCAGCAGTGACCGATCTTAAAAACATACTGATGCAAAAATGGAGTTTTATTAAAAATAAAGGCTGATAACCATATATAAAACGCCTCCCATCATATCCTACAAAAAAGGAAAATCACTTAAAGACACACTGGTCAAAGCGAAACTTTGAAGGCTCCCATTTACGTGTCGCAACCACAAAACCAGGGTTGACACATTATGCCGGCATAATAGGCCATTTCCGAGTTGTCTTCAGCCTCTCTATCAAAGTGAGGCTAGGTGCGAAACCTTTCATATGAAATGAGTTTTCATTCACATGCAAACAAGTTTTATTTGCATGTGAATGAAAAGTAATTTTCATATGAAAGGTTTTGCACCTAGCCTCGCTTTGATAGAGAGGCTAAAGGCAACTCGGAAATGGCCTATTTCGAGCATAATACTGTGGGTGGAGCATAGAGAATAATGCCGGCATAATAGTGCCATTTTGCGACATAACAATTATTTCTTATCTTAGAGCTACTATCTACAAAATTTCAATCTATAATATTCTACGTGGTTTTCGTTTCTATTGAGCACTGGAGGCTTGTTCCCAGTGCATCCTCAAACGGGTTTAGCTCTTTTGGCCTGGTTACTCTCATACTCGAAATCCTTTGGATTAAATGTTCATATGTGTTACTAATTGATTATGAAAATGGTTTTTATTTTCACGCTTCACGGGGGGCGTTTAAAATTCTTTTACGGCATAATTACGAGCATAATAGAAACAGTCGAGCATAATTTGGAGCATAATAGTCCGTTTTGAAGGCAATGCCAAAAAGCATAATACTCGAGTTTAGGAGCATAATACACACTTTCGACGTAAGCATGAAAGCGAGGCCTAAGGGCCAAATCGCAATTAAAAAAGCAGAAGCGCAGCCTATAACTACGATAAAAATTCTCTGACAAATGTTGCGTCGCTGCGCTTTGTAATAATCGTTCCGATAATAGGAAAGACTTGACGTTTCATGCATTTCCGAAGTATCCTTACCGAAGGTTAGTTTTTCCGCCGTCCACTTTTCAACTGACTTTCATTTACTATATCTGCTCCAGAAATATCTTCTGGGGTTAATTTTTAATCTCTAAGTCACAAATCGCTCTTGTTTCCGCTGCCATATTTACTTTTTTGAAGTTTGCGGAAAGTTTGGTGGCCCTTAGGCCTCGCTTTCATGCTTACGTCGTAAGTCCCTCAGAGGGGAGTCTGTGTAGATGTTAACCTCCGGGACATTATGTGCAGTCTTACACCAAGTACTGACCCGCTAAAACGACCGTAAACCACCCTGTCTGTTTTCCTACCTAAAGAATGGAAAGTTCCTATTTATCATAACGATACCAGGTGAGATTTTTCAACTTCAGTTGCCGTTTTG
This sequence comes from Cladopsammia gracilis, assembly GCA_022457155.1. NCBI lineage: Eukaryota > Metazoa > Cnidaria > Anthozoa > Scleractinia > Dendrophylliidae > Cladopsammia > Cladopsammia gracilis. The sequence goes on along the minus strand of JAJGOT010000186.1, from coordinate 1,389,080 downwards.
AAGAAGGAACGTGTGATGTCTTGATGAAGCAGTCGTAGATTAACAATTACGCGCAAAATTGAGCATACGTGCAACGATAATACTGGGAAGGCTTGCTGCATTATTGCTATTGTTTGCACAGTTTTCAAACAGTTTAGTGGATAGACAAGCAATTGAAGGTTTTCTTTCCTATTAAGCTTAATATGTTTATTGTAAATCCGGCTTTTTTCGACTGTTTTTGTGGCCTCTGGCGACCAAATTCTATAGTTGGTTGGGCAAATAACTCTTAGATTATTGCAGGGCGTAACATGTCGATAATTTCGAAAGTTGACAAAAATTGATCGTTGTCGATTGAATTCGATACTACCGGTAATCAATCGACAGATATCGGACAAAGATAAAAAATCTATCAAAAGATTTTTCTTGTGATTATCGATTTTGATCGATTTCCAATGTTACAATTCGATTTTGATCGATTTTAATCAACAAGTATCAAAATGTGAAGAATGGCGGGAGACAAGACTGCAGTCGAACGCGGACTAACGAAACGGGAGCCGATCGGCTACAGCAAGACTTCATTAACCCAGATTCAGCACACTGTATTACGTCAGTTTGGGTTATTCCAGGCGTAGTCAATCGATAGAAAACAATATCGGAAATCAATCGATACCATCGATATCAATCCATATCCGATATCAATCGATACTCAATCACCGATTGATATCGATTGAAATTGGTAATCAATAACAATCGAACTCACAGAAAAAATTTATTATCGATTGTTATCGATTGAGATATAAATGGATAGTAATCGATAGCAATCGACAGTAATCGATAACAATCACTAATCCCAAGGAGTCCCTGGAGGAGTATGCGTTGCAATAGCGAGACAAGAGGGTTGCACACCGCTACTTTGGTTGCAACTTCCCTCTTCTTCTTTGAACCGTGCTGAAGCTTAACATCGACAAAAATGCCAAATTATTTCTGTTATTGTTCTTGTTCTTTTAGTATCAGCTTGTTGATATTTGCATTGCATATCCACGATTGAATGACTCAATAAAACCATAGAAAATACATCATGTCAATCTCTAACTTGTAGTAAACTTGTAGAAATTGACAAAAATAGTTTCCGATGATAATCGATAACAAACGATAAACCAATCCTTATCGATTTCCATTGGAAATCGATATCAATCCAACTCACAACTTTTTTTCTTTATCGATTCCTATCGAGTGGTATCGGAAATCGATATCAATCGAAGATTGATATCGATTGCTATTGATTGTTATCGATTATCAGTTTATCGATTGACTATGCCTAGGTTATTACAAGGAACGAAATTGAGCACGATCGAATGATTTAGCTCAGCTGAACGAAACAATTTTAACCATTTCTCAAGGTAAACATCCTATCGATCCTATTCTACCTTGAATAACAACAGCACATATCACAAACCACTTGGTTGTTCAGTTTTTATTTAACTTTATTGCCATACAGACTTACTTTAGAGCTGTTAACACTTCCATAAAATGCCGTTTGAGCTATTGATTACTGTTTTTGATGATCGATTTTGATCGACATGTTACGCCCTGCTTATTGATAGTGTGATTTTTTAAATCAAGAAATGAGTTGTAATTCTTACCTTGAGCTAGCTGATCAAATTAATATGAATTGCATATTTTTTTAGGAATTTTAGATTCTTAAGTCTTATTAAGATAATTTTCCTTTATTTTAATTTAATAGCTTTGTTTTAGTGTCCTCAGTTAGTATTGTAATGTACTAGAATTTTCTGACACTTAAATAAAGGTTTCTTCATCATCATCATTATCATACTACGATTATCAGTTGAGCAAGGCACAAGCGATGTTTGGTGACAAAGTTTTGCCATTAAAACTACATTGCTGGCTATTTTTCCAATGGTAAAGCGTTTTGTTACTGATGACGTCCAATGACGGACAAGTTACCATTGGAAACGTAGCAAGTTGCCCTTGACAACAACATAGTTTTAACGGCAAAACTTTGTCACCAAACATCACTCGTGCCTTGCTCAACTGATATTGCAATTACACGACCACATCCAATGCAATTATAAATTATGACACCACATGTCTGACTCGCTCATTATATTGTTTCGGCTATAAAGTATCTCAAACTAGCCACAAATGTCATTGTTTAAATGTTTTTGTATGTTGTTCAATAGTTTCTAAAAGGCTTTGCTTTCCTTTCTACAACCTATATCTTTTTTTTTTTTTTCATTCTTAAAACTTCACTACATCTCATTTTGTTCAACTCTTTCTTGGTGTTTGTAATCACAGTAAAACACATACACATGTCTGATATTTCTTAAAAAATTCCTTGTGAAAAACCAAATATAAACTATTATTGCCTTCCAAAACTCTTTCATTTGAAATAATATATACACATACATTAGACAAACCAGTCATCTATTCATACTTTAACATTAATTTTGCAACTCCTCGAGATCTTTTCCAAGCTGTTGTCACAGATGAATACCCTTAGTCATTAATTTTTTTTCAATTCGCAGCTGTTCGTATGAAGAGAGCCACAGAAACGGACAAAACAATTGGGGAACATGGCTTATTTACTAAAAAGTTTCATATTTAAAATATGTCTTCTTACCTGCTTTATTTCAACTATTATCTTGATATACCTGATGAATATGGACTGGAGAAAGAGCACTTTCCAAATACTGGTCAACAAAAGCTCTCACCTCATAAGCAGCCAAATCGACACAGGAACTGCAAGCAACACAGGATCCCGTAATAACACAGGATCTCCAAGCAACACAGAATCTCAAAGCAGCACAGGATTCCCAAGCAGAACAGGATCTCCAAGCAATACAGACACCCCAATAACACTGTTTGTGAGAATGGCTGGCAAACTGCCAGAACACAGGAAACGTTATTACTGCGACCTGTTCAGAACTACTGTTCTCTTTTGGCCTCCTTCAGTTGGGAAGACGGTCTTGGTGCTTGATGAAGAATCAGAACAGGATCATGTATTTGCCCAAAAGGTAAAAAATCAAACCAAAGAATACTTTCCTGATTATAAGCTTGAAGTGTTGTACGAATCCCTTCCAAAACATAAAAACACATTGGATTTTGCTGGTATGCCCAGGTCGGCCGGCTACAACAGACAGCTTTGGAGCAGCTTCTTTATTGATCTGTTCTCAAATGACCCCATCATTGCCTGGATGGACAATGATGCTGCCTTCATTACACCAGTTACCAAATCCTCAATTTTTACTGGCACAAAGTTACGTGTTTTGGGCACGGAATGCTCATTTGTTTTCAACTGGGTACATGATTGGGCACGAACTACAGAACAGGCACTAGGATTACCATATGTTGCTGATTTCATGACATATTTTCCCGTCTACATCTACCGCGACACTTTTACACACTGCAGGGATTATATACTTAACAGATTTAACACAAGTGACTTTGAAGAAGCCTTTAGGAAGTTCTACATGGACAGAAAGTTAATTTCTCCAGTCAGCGTTGTACTAAGTTATGCTTGGTACTTTGAGAGAGAGCGTTATGACTGGAATTTAAAGATCTGCAGTGACCTAACAGAATATAATAAGAAATTTCCAAATGGCCATGCTATTGGGCCAGAACATACAATAAATATTCTGTCCGAGCCTCAAACAAGTTATCACGTTCCTTATGCAGAGTTTTTATTTTCAAATATTCTAGTCAGTTACTGCTTATCGCACAAAGCAGCGGGAAATAATTTGGAAATATGCTCCAATCATTCCATTTCACTGAGTGATAACTTGATTCTTTTTAGCCATGATCTTCAAAGAGTCAAAACTCGAGAACAAACACCTTGTACTGGTAACAATACCAATGCCTGTTTGCAAGTTCTGGAGCGTCATTATAACCAAGTGGGTCTTGAGATTAAACAGTACTGGCGTAAGATGGAATGGCACAATGTAGAAACTGTCGAAAAGCTTGCAAATGAGTTTGATATCAAATGTAAACCACTTACGTACTGAGACACTTAGTATAAGTTTTAGCTTCCTTCGCAGGCAACTGTTTTGGGCAAAAGAGGTTAGATGAGCAAAGAGCTATGTAGTTCAGTAAGAGACTTGATTACAGGACAAAAATGTAGCTGACTACCCCTCCCTTCCTATGTTTTTTTCTTTGCCAGGGGGGGGACTCCCACATAAAAATGACGTGGGTGCTCTTTGGAAATTTTCGAAAACCACCCAAAAAGGTACCAGGATGTTTGATAGGTGCCAGGATCAGATATATTTTTACCCCTAAGATAAAATATGTGGTCTGTAAGCCAGGCATGCATTGATAATTTATATGAAAATTTTTTTTACGCCGGCTTTAAATACATATACATACACAAGAACAAAAACCTTTTTAAAAACATTTAAATATTTGTCACACTATTATTATATTATAGTTCTTGCTCAGAATGTTTTAGAACATTCATTGTCACGTCCATCGTATTTTTAATTTTAATTTTATTCATATAACATCCTGCATGCCATTTTTTAATTTATATCTCGATCTAACTAAAGAAGGTCGTAGTAACAATTAAAACATCTGTTTTTATAATTTTGAAAGCCAGCATCAACAAAGTTTACTGCAATAATTCTAGCCATGATCATTTTAGCACCCTAAGTGGTACTCTTAAAAGGTATGACGAGCACTCCTGTCATTTTCATATCAGAGTGCCCCCCTCCCCCCCCCCTCCCCCCCCCTCCCCCCCCCACCACTTTGAACCTATAATTTGCCCATCTTCAGCTTTTTCCCCAGACCCCAGCATTGCCTGTGAAGGAGGGTACAAATGTAGATGAGTAAAAGTGGATTTCTGCTGTCGCATAATTTTTACGTGTGTAAATAAAAATAAGAGACGATGTATGAACAGCTCGCATGTTCATACATTGTCTCTTATTATATTTACGCATGTAAAAATTACGCGACAGTGGAAGTCCAGCCTAATTGTGAACAGGACACTGTTTGGAGTAATGTAATGTGTAATGTGGTTCAAATTGCAGTGTACACTGTGTTTTATGCAGAGTCGGTGGAAAGGTAGTTTCATCAATGCAAAACTTTTTATGTCATTTTATCTTGTTTCATCCATCTATTAACTAAAAATTTGCTGGGAGATTGCTCGTCTCCCTTTTCAAATATCACATTTGAAATTCACCTCAAGAATTAGCCTCTATGACGCTCATGCAAAATCCTTTTCAAATAATAATGATTTACCTAATGTATGTGGGGGTGGGGGGTACTATCGTATGTTAGCTATATGGGTATGTGCTGCTGTGAAGGGATTGGCTTTCTATCAGTCTAATCTGGGATAGGATAGAGAAATCAGAGAGTTTTTGTCTAGAATAGGGTATCATTTCCCAGAAAACTGATCAGTGGTATGAAGAATTAAGTCTAGAATAGAATTGAAACTCAGGAAGAGAAAGAGCCCTCCCTAAACGGGAAGAAGATCATTGCAGCAACATTATTGACATATGGTATAGGGTAAGGGTTTCAGAGACCCGGTGGCACATCCACACCCAAAAATATACAGAGTACCTCCCCACCCCCACCCTCTCGGAAGAAAATTATTTCTTTCCTCGGGGCCCTACAGAATATTGGACAACTTATTGAAAATTGTATAACCTGATAAAGCAGATCAGCACGCAGGTTAGCTTTTGGTAGGGTGACTGTGAAGAGAGTTGTGGGTTTTTTAGAGTGGATGTAATGTAATAACTTTATTTATACACAGTAAACTATCAGTATTTAAAAGAAAGATAGTTAACTCTAAGAATTAATATTCTATACACTGTTTTACATATTTGCTGTGTGGGAGTCTGATACAGAAAACTATTTATTGACACCTTTTTTAAAGTGGCCTAAAGACTCAGCTGTCTGTAGTTCCTGGGGTGTTTCTTGGTGTTGCGGAAGCCATTGTTGGTTAGCTTTTGTGTTGTGGTGTGGGTATTGTTCAGTGTCTTTTGAATCTTTTGTTTTACGTCATTTGGTGATCACACCATCCGCAACACCAAGAAACTACCAGTAGGAAAGCACCACTATAGCCAAAGCTATGCCTCAGGTAGTCAGTTCTTAGTCTTGGTATCACTATATTTTGATTGGCATTAGCTTGTTTATGCATTAGTACATTATGACTGCCTTATGCTTCGCCCTTCTAACGGATAATTAAGGCGTTCCAGCGAAGCAAGTTGAAAAGATAGCTAGAGCTCGTGTCATAGCAAGATCGGGTGATAACTCTAGCAGCGCGGTTTTGTAGTTTCTGAAGTTTCTTGCTTAATAGCTGTTGAGACAGGCCATCCCAACAACATTACAGTAATCATAAAGTGTGGCTCAATATAATGCCTTTGTATATTATAATTGAAGTGGAAATATAAAATGGCCTGACTCGTTTGAATGCACCACAGGATGTACATTAGGCATCGGAGATCGGAGAATTCTCCACCAGCCTACTACGCAGAATTCTCCCGGTCAGTGTAAAACGCAGACTGCAGACCGGGGGTAAAATGCAGACTGAGGGTAAAATGCAGACTGCAGACTAGGGTTAGGGTTAGGGTTATTAATATTTTATTTTACCCTCGGTCTGCATTTTACCCCCGGTCTGCAGTCTGCATTTTACACTGACCGGAATTCTCCGGCTAAATTTCGATAGCAATATGTAGCTGTCTTCGCTCTTCAACTGTTTTCAACTGTTTCAACTGTTTATTAATAATCACAAATTTTACATAAAGCAATATCCACTGCCCGCAGTTAGCAGATTAGCTAGTCGAGGCGGGCAGTGGTTACACATATGTAATACATATACAGACAGAACACAAGAAAGACTAGAGAAAAACAGTAGTTAAATAAATAAACAAATAAATATAAATAAATTCAATTTAATTAAGTTTACAATCATGAACATTGCAAATATAAGAAGGCCAAGTTTTCAGGAAATTTTTGTTATTAAGTCGGGTAAATCAATATAATCATTTTCTTCTGAAAGTATTCGGAGTAAAGTGTCGTGGACATTGATTTTAAAGTTATTTTTGGACATAATATTCTCCTGTTAGTTTACACTAGTACACCTGTTAGTTTACACTATTCTCCTGCTACTACAATTCTTAAGGGAAACCCTGCATCTATACTGGAAGTGACTTTTTGAACTGACAGGATCACAACTTCAGGTTTAATTATAAACTGTAGAATGGAGTGTTTTCACATGACGGCCATATTGGTGTCCCAAGCTAATCCTGTGGGGATTGAACTCTTTTCTAACGCCAACACTTTGTTTGTTCAAATAAATTAGCATAGCCTGCGTGGCAGGCATTCTAAGGGGAAGGGGAAGGGGGAAAATTCGGGCGCGCGAGAACGCGAAGGGCGCGCGAGGGAGGGAGGAAGGGTAGCCTGCGTGGCAGGCCCGAATTTTCCCCTTTCCCCTTCCCCTTAGAACGCCTGAATTTTCCCCCTTCCCCTTAGAACGCCTGCCACGCAGGCTAAAATTAGCATAGCTGCAGACCACGTGAGTGAAAATACTCAATACTTATTGACCAGTCACTTAGAGCAGTTTTCAATTGACTGTCAAAAGTAATTTCGCAACTGCTTTGGTTTTGCATTGCTACGCTTATATTTTTCACTAGTTTATCCATACTTTTTCTATTGCAACTTAGTTTGGGCCTCGACTTATAGAACTAACCTTTCTAGCCTTGTAATTTTACAGAAACGAGTGGTGAGAATAATAGCTAAAACCCAATTCTATGCACATACTGATCCAATCTTTAAAAACCTTGGCATTTTAAAATTTCATGACATACACCTTATACAACTTGGCTTATTCATGTATTCCTATCAAAACCGTACTCTTCCTTTAAAATTTTATTGTAAATTTACCTTACAGAGACAAATTCATTCATATAATATGAGGAATTCCCACGCTTTTCGTCTACCTTTCTGTCGGACTAATATCAAACAATTTTCCGTTTTTTACCAAGGACCCAAATTTTACAACGGCTTATCTAATGAGATCGTGAACTCTTCCTCCCCTGCCTCCTTTAAAAAAGCAATTAAGACATTTATTTGTAATAAATATTAGTAATCTTATATAAATGTGTCAAATTAACCTTTTTGAGTTTTCCTTTTCATTTTGTAACTTTCCATTTATTTTGTAATAATGTATCCGTCGTCATGTTCTTATTTTGTTAATGTCATCTTACAAAACTAAAGCTGAGGAGGCCTAATTAACATAAGCTTCATAGTTTCTTTTAGGCCTCCTCGCCATTGTTACCTCTATTCTTCTTATATTAACGTGTTATTGTAGTATGTCAAATAAAAAATAAAATACGCTTTGTGATTGGCTAAAAAATCTCGTGCCACTTTCTCGACCAATCAGAAGTAAAACCAAAACCAATCGTGATTTGCTTGCACGTGTTTTCCCGCGCTTGGCGCCGCCGACATGAAATTGCTTCGAGCTCTGATTGGTTCATTGGATTGTTTACAACTGTTGTGATTGGTCAGAGTAATTACTTTGGTTTTAGAGCAGTTTTCAATTGAGTGTCAAAAGTTATTACACAATTGCTTTGGTTTTGCATTGCTAGGCTTTGTGATTGGCTAAAAAATCTCGCGCCACTTTCTCGACCAATCAGAAGTAAAACCAAAACCAATCGTGACTTGCTCGCACGCGTTTTCCCGCGCTTGGCGCTGGCTACATGTATTTCCTTTGAGCTCTGATTGGTTCATTGGATTGTTTATGACTGTTGTGATTGGTCAGAGTGATTACTTTGGTTTTGGTTTTAATACACTCGATATTGAAAACTGCTCTACGACACTCAAATGAAAACCGCTCTATGGGTCACTAAGACACATTTTTGTCCTGTAATGACTAATCAACAGTCTCTTACTCTAGCTCTTTGCTAAATCTTTCCTCTTTTGCTTAAAACAGTTGCTTGCAAAAGGAGACTAGAACTTACTCAGAGTTTCATTACGCGAGTGGTTGACATTTGATATCAAACTCATTTGCAAGCTTTTCAACAGTTTCTACATTGTGCCATTCCATCTTACGCCCGTATTGTTTAATCTCGAGACCCACTTGGTTATAATGACGCTCCAGAACTTGCAAACAGGCATTGGTATTGTTACCAGTACAAGGCGTTTGTTCTCGAGTTTTGACTCTTTGAAGATCATGGCTAAAAAGAATCAAGTTATCACTCAGTGAAATGGAACGATTGGAGCATATTTCCAAATTATTTCCCGCTGCTTTGTGCGATAAGCAGTAACTGATTAAAATATTTGAAAATAAAAACTCTGCATAAGGTACATGATAAGTTGTTTGAGGTTCAGTCAGAATATTTTCCATATGTTCTGGCCCAATAGTATGGCCATTTGGAAATTTCTTATTATATTCTGTTAGGTCACTGCAGATCTTTAAATTCCAGTCGTAGCGCTCTCTCTCAAAGTACCAAGCGTAACTTAGTACAATGCTGACTGGAGAGAGGTGACCCGTGTAGAACTTCCTAAAGGCTTCCTCAAAGTCACTTGTGTTAAATGTGTCAAGTATATGATCCCTGCAGTGAGTAAAAGTGTCGCGGTAGATGTAGACAGGAAAATATGTCATAAAATCAGCAACATATGGTAATCCTAGTGCCTGTTCTGTTGTTCGTGCCCAAGTTTTTACCCAGCTGTCAACTAATGAGCATTCTGTGCCCAAAACACGTAACTTTGTGCCAGTAAAAATTGAGGATTTGGTAACTGGTGTAATGAAGGCAGCATCATTGTCCATCCAGGCAATGATGGGGTCATTTGAGAACAGATCAATAAAGAAGCTGCTCCAAAGCTGTCTGTTGTAGCCGGCCGACCTGGGCATCCCAGCAAAATCCAATGTGTTTTCATGTTTTGGAAGGGATTCGTACAATACTTCAACCTTATAATCAGGAAAGTACTCTTTGTTTTGATTTGTTACCTTTTCGGCAAACACATGATCCTGTTCTGATTCTTCATCAAGCACCAAGACTGTCTTCCCAAATGAAGGAGGCCAAAAGATAACAGCAGTCCTGAACAGGTCACAGTAAAAACGTCTTCTGTGTTCTGGCAGTTTGCCAGCCATTCTCACAAACAGTGTTATTGGGGTGTCTGTATTGCTTGGAGATCCTGTTCTGCTTGGGAATCCTGTGTTGCTTTGAGATTCTATGTTGCTTGGGAATCCTGTGTTGCTTGGGGAGCCTGTTTTGCTTAGAGATCCTGTGGTGCTTTGGCTGCTTATGAGCTGAGAGCCTTTGTTGACCGGTATTTGGAAAGTGCTCTTTCTCCAATTGATATTCATCTTGTATATCAAGATAATGGTTAATATAAAGCAGGAGAGAAGACACATTTTAAATTTGAAACTTCTAAGCAAAGCCATGTTTTCCAGTTGCTTTGTCAGTTGTGTGACTTTCTTCTTATGGACAGCTATAAAAAAGAACAAATGACAAGACTCAGAGTTATGACATCTTGGAAAAGATAAGATTGAAGAGAAGCGCGTGCAGAAATATGAAAAGATGAATACAGTTGAACCTGTGTAAAGGCCGATTTACACGGCACAACTTTTGCCTACAACTATCGCATACAACCTGCTCACGCCATACGAACGACATGAATCGCGTCGTCTAAATCAGCCTACAACTTTCTCACAACTGTTGCATGCGACACGAAAAAAGTTGTAGGATTTTGAAACATGTTTTAAAACCCTGCGACAATCGTAGCCACATACAATGCTATATGATGCAAGTTGTATACAATTTTCGCCTGACGCAAGCAGCGCGCACTACAAAAAATCGCATGTGACAAAGTTGTACCGTGTAAATCGGCCTTAAGCAACCTCCCAAAATGCAAAACCAAGGTGGACATACCACAGGGGGTCTAAACTTTGAACAAGAGGCTATAAGTAGCCTATATGATGCGCACTGTACGATAACTGAGCTATTGTAGAACTGTAGGCGTTTCTTTATAACGTACCATTATCCACCTTTTCTAAAATTCCGACAAACTAAGTTCGTTGAATTTCTTACAGCGACGTGAAGCATTGATAAAACACTGACATGAGACATTTTAAAATTCAGACAAGCGACCCGTCCCCCCCCCCCCCCCCAATTCAGCTAACCCTAACCGTAAACCCCCCCCCCCCCCTCCGGCAGACCCCATCTATCGTTTGAGATTTCTTAACAAAGATTGACTATTCTCAGGAGAGTTAAATGAGATTGTGTAGCTGAGTTCCAGAACAATGTTTTATTATGATTTGATTGACACTAATGAGTATAGGATTTCAAGACACACATAGTTTAGGAAAAACCGAAAAGGATACTTTTTCAGTTGTTGTAGTGGCTAACCTGAGAGTCTGAGAGTATAATAGGACTCGTGCAAGCAACTGATGTCTGATTCAGTAGTGGGGATACCACCACAGAAGTGAGTAGTTGTTGATCTTCATGTATGCATAGCTGGTATATTACTTTATATGTGTGTTCGGTTAGTGATTTAGTGGTGAGTTACGCATTCAATTATATTTCAGATCAAATAAAAACAACAGATAAAGAAACATACAGTTAACATTATAGGATTTGCATTATCCCTCAATTGCATGCAATGGTTGATTTTCCTTTGGTCCATAAAATTCAATTTCTATGCTCACTGGTTGGCCCAAGGTATTATCAACATAGGAACCTTGAACTTTGAACCTTGAACCTTGAACCTTGTTCCCAGGGTCTCTCCTCTTCCCGCCCACTGGAGCGAGAGAGAGACCCTGGTTGGGGCTGGTCATGTGTCTCTTGGACAATTATAATCCTAAGGAGGGGTCGACAGTATTTGTAGGCTCGTGCTGTGCGCGACGGTTTCAGTTATGGCTGTGAAATAAATATGGCATTTGTCTTCATGTTCTATAACCTCTTGTTGAAAATAGGAATCTGTACTGCAAGATATATATAAAAGACGTAAACAATTCTCTGTGATTATAGCAAGACCCGGAATAAAACAGATAAAACATCCCAGGCTTATCATAAACCGAATAGGGATGTTAGACATCTCTTTGGCCGTGAAAAGTGCTTGAATTTTGCTGTTCATGTTATGCCTGTCGTTTATAACTGAATAAATAGGGACAAGATCATGTTGAATCCTGACAGCTTATAAGTTTCGAACTGTACAAAGTCCTAAAATTGAAATAACGCCGGAAACGGAAAACATCGTTTAGAATCGCTTGGCATTTCTAAACAAAGATTGAATACTTTCAAGAGGTTTCAGTGATAATTTTTGTGGAGATATTCCCGTGATAGTTGACTCGAAAATTTTCTAAGTGTTACAACCATAACCTAGACAATTTCTTTAACTTCAAAGCCGAGATAATGTTTGAAATCGCTCGAGATTTCTAAACAAAGATCGACTATATTCCCAGAAGAATTAAACGAGATATTTCGTGGAAATTCGATAAAAATAGTTTTGATAGTGTGTCCAAGCTTGACAATTTCTTTAAGCTTAACTTTGAAATCGCTCGAGATTTCTAAACAACGATCGACTATTCTCAGAAGAATTAAACGAGATATTGGGTCATTCCATTTTTTTTTTCCGCACCCCCCCCCCCCCCCCCCCCTACGGAGGGGATATTTTGGTACGGTCAAATTTGCCCTGTCGGAATCTTTAAATTTTGCTTTTATGGAAGGGTCGGAATCTGTAATTCAATGAAAGGAACCCATCGGAATTGCGAAAATGAGAAAATTTCGCCTGTTGGAATCTGCTTTTGCCAATGCTACTTTTCTGTAAAAAAATATATAGGAATTGATATTTCTTATATCAGGAACGGGCCCTTCGGAAAGTGAAAATTTAACAAGGCAGCCCTACAGGAATCGTTAAAATAGAATTTTGGACCTTTCGGAATCCGTTTTAACGAGATCCAAGCCCTGTCGGAATCAGCCCCTCCACCGAGGGATGCGGAAAATTTTTGGAATGTATTCGATAAAAATTTCAGACTAGGGTCTGCCGGGTATCAATCAAGACACTACGTTTACGTAAAGCTTGATGAGAAATTCTTTTGCCCGTAGACAAATTCGGCTAACGCATTGTTGTACCCAATTCAAACCTTCTGGGAATAACATCCTTTGTTCACAGTATTTCCATATAATTTCCATGTCAATGCTTCATTGATATGGAAATATGACGAACAAAGAGTTCTAATCCCAAAAGGTTTGAATTGGGTACAACAATGCGTTAGCCGAATTTGTCTATTATATATTGACAACCAAAGAATTTGGTCGTGAAAAGTGGCACAGAAGGGATTCGCAAATATAAAACCTTGAATTGCTTGTCTACCAACTAAACTGTTAGAAAACGTGCAAAAATAGCAAATATATATTCAAATTACATTTTGTACCTTCCCGTTGCACATGTGTTCGTCATCTGTCGCCTTAGGCTCGATGTGCTGTGACCTGTGAGGAGGATCTGAAAACCGGACACCCTTCAAACGGCTGGAAATCGAGCCTACTGTCTGCCTTGAAGCTACAGATTTGAACGTCAAAACACTTTCCTTCTTCAAAACGGCAACTAAAGTTAAAAAAAACCCGCTTGGTACCTGCTATGATAAATGGAAACCCACCATTCGACAGATACGAATTTTGAAGAGCACCGAATACGTGTCACCATGCGCCCTAAATATTAAGTTAATTTTTAACCTGACGTGAAAACGAGGTTCACGTCACTCACTTATTCGTCAGAATTCGGTGAAAAATTGAATAAAACAGAAATTTCAAAAAATTCGTTTCGAAAATTTTGGTCAACCTCTCGAGGTTGTCCCGTTTTCCGGAAATGTGGAATTTTCGAAAATTTTCTGTTCCATTTGGCATTTCCACTCGGTGCAACAATCCAGCCGAGGTTGTCGCCTCGTAAAAGCTACAGCTACAATATGGCGACGCAAGGAGATTTTTATTATTGTTGCATCTGTTACTTCACGTTTGACGGTTTAGGATTCTTTCTTCAATATTTTTGTCGATGATTCAGGCATTATCGAACCTGCCGTTGGTACGTTGAAGCCCCGCCGGGGGGGGGGGGGGGGGGTGTAATCCCTATAATGGGCTACACCAGGAGCCGTAATCGCGCGTAGACTACAAGTAATCGGGCGTAGACTACAAGTAGTCCTCCTTTTTCCTCAGGGATAGTAGAGCGAGCGCGCCTTTCTCGCGTGGAGTGATTTTCACGCGCGCTCGCGTTTCGCTCGCTCTACTATCCCTGTGAAAAAAGGAGGGACTACTCGTAGTCTAACATGTGGCGCCCACGCAAACCTCGTTAGACGCTTCAATCCGTAGAAAGCAGTGCCAAAATTCTACTTGTACTAGTATTTACAACAATGGCTATTCGGCTACGGCTCGCCATTGTTAATATCCATACAGTTTTACCGCTCATATTTTATCTATTTCTAGTACTGGTACTAAGTGGGCGCCGCAGATTTCCCCATGATATCAATTCAACTTAAAAATTGGGACAAAAAAAGACATTCATTGTTTTTACGTCTTTTTATTTGTAACTTTCATATTGAAAATTCGTATAGTACTTAACTGGCACAAAATGAAATACTTCTGGGTGCCAGAGTCTCTCGAAAAATGACACTTAATAGCTGTAGTTTGATTAAATAGTAACAGCTTAAAACTGAAACGCTCTGGATCTTAAATTAAATATTTCGTAAAGAATTTCTTTTTCAATTCATATAGCCTGCATGACAGGCGCTTTATGAGCCAAGCGGAACGAGCGAAGTATTTCGCGCGGAGCGCGACACGAGCGCGAACGCGCGAAATGCTTCGCTTGCTCCGCTTGGCTCATAAAGCGCATGTCATGCAGGCTACAATTCATACCGAATAACAAGGAAAAACCGTATCCTTTAATCATAACAATTATCTTAACACAAACAATTGGGGAATAAGAACTTTATAGAAAAATCCAATTGCAAATGCTGGAAAATTAAGAAGAAGACTGGAGAAGCGACTGGCTCAAAACAGCTGAAATAGAGTTGCTTGCTACGACAAAAAAAAAATATCAATAAATAAATAAAAGGCAAAAATGACCTTGAAATTTGTCCGCTTTTCAATCAAATAAATGAACCTACAATTGCCAGTTTTTATAGTCAACAATATTACATATATGGTTGAGTTTTACAGTTAAAAGCTTCCTCCCTGGCCACTGAAATAGAGATGCTTGCTACGATTAAAAAAAAAAAATAAAAAAATAAATAAAAAACAAAAAATCTTGAATTTTGTCGCTTTTCAATCAAACAAATGAACGTCCTAAAGTGGATGTTTTCATAATTAACAAATATGGTTGAGTTTTAGTTTAACATCTTCCAACCTGGCCCCCTTTTCATTTCTTAAATTAATAAATATAGACGCCAACAAGATTAAGAGCAACGCAGTGCATACTGACTGTTAAGTCTGTAGAGGAAATAGTCAGGAGTGACCATTCAAATGTTCACAAGAAGAATTTTTCAATTAAAACCTAAAGGTTGATTTGTCAACAAATGTTCTCCGCTTTAAACTAATTTCCCAGTACTGTCGTCCTCACGATGGCTTCCGTGACGCGGTAAGGATCACAGTTTGACGAGGGTCTTCTATCCTCAAGGTACCCTTTACCATCCTCAGCGCACTGTCGGGGTATCCTAACACTCGCACCTCGGTTCGCAACCCCATGGGAGAAGTTATCAATTGATGAGGTTTCGTGATGGCCTGTTAAGCGTCGCTTGTTATCTTCTCCTTCGTTTGGGTCGTACATTCTGATGTGATAATCGTGTTTGTTTGACAACCTTTCAATGGCCTCGTAAATGTGCTTCATCCCTCCTTCTTCTCTCATAGGCTGGGTGCTACAAATGACATTAAAACGTTTTTTTTTTTTTCTTAGCCGATTATTTCGCCATTCTTACGTAGCCTGTGTACCTTCTAAGGGGAGAGCGGCGGCTGCATGCACAGGCTCAGCATTCTTACGCTTTTTGATTGGTTTAAAAAACCACGGGCCACCAACCAATCAGACGTCGAGCCGAAACCAATCGTAACTTGCCTGCACGCATTTTCCCGCGCTTGGCGCCGGCTAGACGCATTGTTTCAAATCCTGGGTAGAGTCTTGTTTCCATAACTCAAATGGAGGTCGCGGTGCCCAGCGGTTTTAGTGAAAACAAGGTTGGGTGGGGGTGCTCAGTCTCGCGGGCTCAAAAACCTCCTTTTGAGCTATAGAATCTAGACATTTCCCAAATCCTGATTGGATCATTCGATTGTCTGCATTTGTTGTGATTGACTATAAGAGCAGTTTTCAATTGCTACGCTTTGTGATTGGCTAAAAAATCTCGCGCCACTTTCTCGACCAATCAGAAGTAAAACCAAAACCAATCGTGACTTGCTCGCACGCGTTTTCCCGCGCTTGGCGCCGCCGACATGTAATTGCTTCGAGCTCTGATTGGTTCATTGGATTGTTTACGACTACTGTGATTGGTCAGAGTAATAACTTTGGTTTTGGTTTTACCACACTCAATTGACAACTGCTCTAAAGAAATTACTTTGGTTTTGGTTTTACGAACTTTCAGTGAAAACCCCTTCTCAACCGGTGTTTTCAGATAAGTGACGAAAGTAATTCATGTTTGCACTGGTTTTGTATCCAAACGCTTTTTGATTGGTTTAGAAAATTCGCGCCACTTTATTAATCAATCATTAATCAATCGTAAATTGCACGCGCTTCAATTTTCCCGCGTTTGGCGCCGGCTATATCTGCATTTGTTGTGAATGGTCAGAGTGATCAATCTCATGGTTTTGGTTTTACGACATGCAATCGACAACCGTTGTAAACGAGTTATGCCAACTTTGTTATAGTGGGTGCGGGTGTGATGGTATTTTTTATTCTTATTATTTATTCTTATTATTTATTTATTTATTTATTTTTTTTTTTTGGGGGGGGGGGGGGGTGGAGAGGTATATCTTGAAATCCACACCCATTTTCAAACCAAAATATGCAGTTTACCCTACCCAATTTGAGACCTACCCCACCATTTGCCATTTCTGAGCTAAAAGTGAAAAAATCTACATCCAATCTTAGACTTCTAGGCAAAACATATCCTTAATTTCATGTCAAAAACTTAAAACTTTTATACTCAGGGAAGTAGGGGTGGGGTCCCTACCCATAATTTGATTAACAAGTATAGACAGTGTCAGATCCAGGATTTTTTATGGGGGGTGGCTACCGGTATATGCCAAAGTCTATAAAATTTTTCATTTCTTGAAATTAAAAAGAAAACATAATTAAAAGCAACGGTCCAAAGGGGGTTGGCTTGCCACCCAATCCACTTCCCCTGTATCTGCCCCTGATAGATTTATTTATTATATAGGGCTCCTCTGGATACTAGCTTCGGCTGAATGGGCTTAACCTGTTTTTAAATAAAGTTTGATTGATTGACTGATTGATACCTGTAGTTTGTGTGAGCTCCAGCTCCATTCCAGTCTCCTGGGACAGGTTTGGGGTCAAAGGTGACTTTAATTCCAAAGTCTTCAGCGACACGATGCAAAAGAAACCTTGACATCCACAAGTGATCACCCATATTAATGCCTTCACAAGGACCAACCTGGTACTCCCACTGCAAACAAATTTAAAGAAGCTGCAATTATATCAACATGCAAATTCTCCTTGATGGTTTACATACATTTTTATGGTACTTAAGTTGGGAGAATTTGTTTAACCCCTTAATACCCAATATCAAAATACAAATTCTCCTTTCTCGTCCCCTTACAGCTATTTTAGAGGAGTGGGGAGAAGTTGTTAAATGATCAGAAGAATTCATCTCCCATGATCATATTCTTAATTCTCATGAGCTCTCTGATTCACTGGCTGAGGTCGCACTAGAGTAGTTAACCTGGTTATTTGCAATTAATTAATTAAAATTAACTGGTTTAACGAAATTCCTGATGCGGCGGCGTATTTTTGGCATTCACCAAATTGTAACTGTGTTAGCGGTTCCCATGGAAATTACCGTAATTAAAGAACAATAGATTTTTTAACCGGGTTAGGTTTATTTAAACCACCTCACTATGTAGTTTAGTGCAGGTTAACTTTCCCGATCTGTCAATTATCTTCGCTTACGCAGTAATTTTTGGCTTCCTGTTGAATTCGTAGATCTTCGTAGGGACGACTTTCAATTTCAAATAGAGAAAGGAAAACCGTCGTGTGTTTATGTTCTCTCTTTCCCTCTTGGGGCCTCCTTTTGGTTTATCTTCTCTTGATCAGCAACTGCTCTTGCATGTTGAGAAAAAGCTTAGCCTCACAACTGTTGATCAAATACATTCAACATTCCCAAAACTCTTACCTGTGCTGGCATAACTTCTGCATTGGTTCCTGCAATTTTGACACCAGCATACAGACAGGCACGGTAGTGAGCTTCAACCACATCTCGTCCAAAAACATTTCCAGTACCAACAGCACAGTAGTAGGGTCCCTGTGGCCCAGGGAACCCACCTTTTGGCCACCCAAGAGGATGTCCATCCTTGTCTAGCAAAGTATATTCTTGTTCAATACCAAACCAGGGATGAGCATTCTGAGATGAAAAAACAAACAAACAAAAAAATGAGATAAAAATTGCAAAATGAAACAATTTTTCCCATAACTTACCTAAAATTACCAATACTTAACACCCCCCCCCCCCCTGCCTTCCTACAATTAGGCAAAAATGATAGGGTTTTTTTTAAAATTTGGGTCAGATGGGCAATGAGGGTCATAACAATTCATTGAGTTGTCTCAACTGTAGATGTTATTAATTAGGTCTCTAAATGCGGCAGACAAAGGGACAGGGAACGGAAGAAAGTGCAATTTGTGAGATAGTAAAAAGCAGGAAAGATTAAAACAATATTATTTGCAGTATTGAGAAATATATGCAGGAGATACACAGGAATAGCAGAAGTGCAAAATGAAGTAGCTGTAGATTTTGACTCCAGGGGGAGGGGGGGGGGGGGTGTTCCTCCATATAGTGGGCTATACAAGGAGACTTTGTTTACTCTCATAGTAATTATGAAAGGGTAGAGAAATTTGAGGGTTTATTGAATGACAGGGTTGCGAAAAGAGACTGGGACATGAAAGGGAAGCAAAACTGGGAAGGTACTGCTTGCAGTAGAAAAAGATTGAGTTGGCATAGTTCTTAATTTTTTCTTTTCCATAGCTATTATGATATGTGATAATCTTCTGCGTTTGGTTTATCTTAAATTTGATGTGTAAGAAGGGTGAACAAATTTTTGCCATGGATGTGAAAGGGATATCCTTTAAAATTAAAGTTGGTATGTGAGAGAGAAAGGGGTTGAAGCTCCTCCCCCCCCCCCCCCCCCCCAAATCGGAATTTTAACATGGTCATCTGTAATTTACAAGCCCCGAAATCTAAATTGTTGTTTATGCCGTCTTCTTCCCAGGAAATTTACAGGCCTCAAATTCTCACACGTGTCGAGTTTTAGATTTCCATACAATCACTGTAAGTCTGCGCCACGAATACAGTATGCGAAATTTCAAAATGGTGGAATTTACCGGTGAAAATAAAGTTGTAGCAATTTCTTTGTTAGTTTGAGGATAAATTATTGATTTTTGCTTAAGATATCTAGAACTTTTCAATAAATGTTTCATACCTTTACAACGTTAGTATCCATGACATCGAAGCAGCTTTTTCTTGCGTTGGTTTTCGTTGGTTTGTGGTTGAATTGATACGTCTCGCACAAAACCAATTTATTTTTTCCTTTCCGAAATGGATCTCTGAACACGGCGACCGGATGAAGATAAACATCGCTGTTACAGCCTTCCGCTTGACATGTGCTGGAGCCATCGAAGTTCCAGATGGGTAGATCTTCTGGCTTGGTGGGTTCCTTGTAGACTGTTTTCGTCTTGCAGCGAAGATGTTCTCCAGAACCGTCGATCCAAACGTACATGGCCTGCACGCTTTCTCCTTGGTCGAGAGACATGTACCTGGAAACGGCTGAGTTGCGATCTTGCTTTTCTTCCATGGTGTCTGACTAAGACGATGAACTGTCTCGATTTTGCAGCTAGTTTTTGACGCAACCCCCGGTTTGGCGACCTCGAGTGACTTTTTCCCCGGCTTTGCAGAGTTTATATGCCCGGCGCGAAACGCTTGTAAACCAATCAAAATGCTTGCAATCGATATGATGTTTTCTTATGACGTCAATGGTCTGATGCCCATGTGACTTATCGCTGCAGGTTTCCGCGCGTGACTCAAACAAACACGCGTTTGTTTACTTAGTACCTCATAAGTCTCCTCATATCATATTTTTAAAATTATTTTGTTACGCGACATATCACATTTAATTTAGAAGGAGATTTTTTTAAAAAAAATAAAATAATTAGACAAAATGCACCAAACAATTTTTTTCGTCCATCATTCTCTCCCAACGATATTTTTAATTATGATTGTTTGAATCTTCTTTGTATGTCCAGTTTGTGTGGAGGCGCGTGATAAACAAACAATCCCATTTTATTTTTATCAACTGCGGTGATTTTCAAGAGCTATGACAATAATCATGCCACTCAGCCGTTCGTCACGGAGACAACCCATACAACACGCATGTAATTTTACATGTAATTTATACTATTTTCGATTATTCCCTTTATAGATTTCAAGTGAAAATTTGATATTCTCTTGTCGATATGCCTTAGGAGCTATGCTAACTATGCCGTATGATAAACGGTACTGCACTTTAACTTTACCTTTCCGTTACAACAAGAAAAAATCCTTCTTGGTTCTTAAAGAAAACTTTTCAAGAACCCCCTCAAAATGTCTTCGCTATTATTCGAATAAAGCAAGTACTTGATCACGTGGTACAACAAATGACATCCTGTTTGCGCTTATAATTTTCAAAGCACGTGATCAACAGCTATCAAAGCTATTTTTGAGTCTAAAAGTACTTTCACACATATGTTTCCTTGCATGTTTACTGACTATTTTTAAATTTCTGACCATCACCTGACGTTATTGTCAATAATTTGTTGTGCAAGTCGTTGTTATGGCGATGATAGCGCGTGAGGGATGACCCACAACCTTTCACGTGTTGTGCTTTGCCATGCTTGCATGATAAAAGAGGTTTTATTTTCCCTGGCCCTCTCCTAAACAAAAAGCAAAGGGCTCGCGGCCAGTTGCTGTAAAATTAGAATTGATGAAAAATGTTTTCTTTTTGGTTTTGTTAAAAAAAGAAATTACCATAAAAATACCGCTGAAGCGCTTTCATCTGAATGGTATATCATACTTCATACTGAGTAGTCCCTTTATGAGTTTCATTCGCGGACTCCACAGTTAACTGGCCACGCTAGGTATACCGTCACACAAAGCTTCTTTGTCAGTCAAGGGGTTAAAGCAACAATACTAAGCTTTTGACCGAGTATCGGCTATGGTTTCTTCGAACTCAGCTAGTTTGGCTAGTTATATTGGCATGCCAGTCAATAACACTGTACAAAAATATGATCTAAGCCATTTAGCGGTAAAAGGTCATAAAGCTCCCAAACAAAACGACTGAGAAACAAGTTACGGTATTGCATGATGCTAATAAGCTTTGCTTCACTTTTTATGATCGGCGGCTGTGAGATTTCTTATCAGAATATGGAAGCTGAAACTCTCTTCAGTGTTATTTGAAGCAAAATAATAGTTTACAGCTAGTGGTATATTCCGGTGGTATATGCCCGTTGTCACTTTTTGTTTTGGAGTGCCGAAAGGGGAGCTAGCAGTTTTTTTTCTGGGATAGGGCATAGAGATCGGAGAGTTTTGGTCCAGAATAAGGTATAGAGTTTCTGAAAAATAGCGAGTCTGGGCGAACATTTTATTTTGAGCTCATCTGGGGGTCATCACCACATGCATTTTGATAGAGAATTTGCGTTCGCGCTGTTTTTTTCTATTCAATTTGCTGCTACGCCGTGCTGACGAGACCCAACCATGTCGAAACAGCTGTTCATGGTTGCATTTTGGCTTTCAGTTTGGGCTCTATCATGTCGTTGTTGTCGCGTTATAGCAGCCTTGCTTACTTTATCTGGGGCCGGGGGGGGGGGGGGTACCCAACAAATTTTTGTACGGGGATGCTCCGCCCCAAGGTCCAAACCCTCACCCTTTCATATACCATTTTTGACAGAAAAGGTCTCCCTTTCATATACCTTTCATTGAAAATTGTGCGCCTTTCATATACCTTTCATTGAAAATAGCACCCCTTTCATATAGCCTTTACGTGCGTCTGTTTGAGATATTTTGAAAGGCGCTTTTTATAATACTTAAATGGCAGTTTTCCCTACCCTTTTTTATACTTCAACCGGTGTTTTCCCTACCCTTTCCTATACTTCGTGAAATCCCTACCCTTTCATATACTTCAACTCGTGAAATCCCTACCCTTTCATATACCGCCAGCCTAAAAAAGGTACCCCTTTCGGGCGGAACATCCCCGCATAGCCCATTATAGGCAGTACCCCCCGGGATCTGGGATAGGGTAGTGATTTTTTGGTGCATAGTCTAGAATAGGGTTGCAAAATGCAAAAGACTTCTGTAACGATGCAAGGACCACTTGAACAAACAGTAGCAAAATGTAGCTGGATCTTTGTGCAGATCAGGATCAGCAATGAACTAAATAAAAAACTTTAACATGCAAGGCTGATCAGACAACAGAGTTCGTTCGATTTCTTTTAATAATAGTTGCCCAATATTTCGGTTAGACAAAACTAACCATCATCAGGGGCTAAGAAAAATGCTAAGAAAAATGAAGCTGAACGTGGGCTGGTATAGGTTAGGGGTTTCAGATTCCCAGGGGCACACCAGTACCCGAAAATATATAGAGAACTGCCCCCCCCCCCCCCCCCCCCCGCCCACCAAAAAAGAAAAACATATACAGAGTGCTAAACCCAGGCGAACCCAGGCTAAACCCTGTCAACGTGTGCTGTCAGTCGAGAAGGACTGAAACTAATAATTGAATCCGCGCTGTGCGACCAGGCAGTTTTCACATCAAGCAAAATGGCGGACACAATGAAACCTCATTTTATAGCTGGAAATGTTTAATAACCCTTCCTCGCGTTCTCATTTTAAAAATACCTTTTTTTTAAAATTGGCCACAAACTATAAAGCATCTTAAAATGGCCGAATTTCAAGCAGTGATAATGGCCGCCGGTACAGGCTCTCGAATGTTTCCTTTAACGGAGAAAATTCCTAAAGCGCTCTTGCCTGTAGGAAATTTGCCCGTCATATGGTATCCTATTAATTTGCTAGATAAAGCAGGTTTTGAAGGTAAGCGACATACAATTTTGCGTTAATTATTTTTTATGTTCAGGCGTTTTAGTGAGCAAATCGTTTCAAATCGATAATTAATTTGCCAGATCTGAGTGATGTGCAGGATTGCAGAAAATTAATTCAGTTTCTTTTAGAACGAAGCATGATACCATGGGATGTATTGTTATTCAATGAGATAGAAATATGATTTCCATCTCATTAAACTAGTTTTCTGCAATCCTGCTCCTTAGTGCCAGATCTCCACACACAAACGCGTACTCTCTTTCATTTTCTCCTACCATTGGGCCATTCCATTTTATATCCGCACCCCCCAACTGAAGTATTCACTCAACATCCCCCCTAAGGAAAAAAAAAACAGATCAAAGTGCTGACAGAACACCCCCCTTAGAAATAGCAGATTTTTCTGTTACCCCCCTTGGAAATTTTTGAAGATCAAAGGATGCCGACGCAAGTACCCCCCCCCCCCAAGATTTTCTTATACCTCAATAGGGAGGGTGCGGATATTAAATGGAATGGCCCATTGTCAGGTGTGACACGAAATATAGCTGTCCAAATGATGTCTGTGATTGGTGAACGATACAATTGATATATCACTTGAACTATGCCCCTATCCCTTATCCCTATCCCAGCGGGACAAATCTATTGTTTTCTTAGCGAATCACAGACATCGTTTGGACAAGTGCAGGACTACCCCATTTGAATGATCACATGGTTTTGTCCATGGATTCAATAATTCAATGTTCAAACCATGTCACATGTCACACATCCCCAACTGATGTCCCTTGTTTGACATGCTGATGGGAAAAAAAAACTGTCTGATTGGTGGAAATATTCAGTAGTCTGACTGAGTCAGATAACAACAAGAACAATTTTGGTGGCATGACAAGGAAGAGTGAAACAAAGGGCATCAGACGTGAAGGACGGAGTGAGTGCGGGTGACCTTGGACTGTTTAAAGATCAGGCAGTGTGATATGAGGCATAACGGTTTAGATGGCAGGAACTGGCTATTATGAGAAAATCATGCCTTTCTTTCTTTCCTTTTTCAGAGATAATCATTATAGTACTGGATTCTGCTGTTACGCAGTTCCATCAAATTTTAACAAGTGTTTGTAATCCTAAACTAAAGCTGGACTTTGTTACTATTCCTGATGATGAAGATTTGGGTACTGCTGATGCTTTAAGGCACATCAAAGATAAAATAGAGGTGAGTATTGCTGTTCTTTGTGGAAGCCTGGTGGTGTAATGTTTTACAACAGTGGGTTGGACTTTTATCCTCTGGATGGGATGTTGTCCATTGTAGGGTTACTCCACAATAACATGAGACAGTGAGGAGTGGAAGATCTACATTAGAACTTTAACTCTATTGGCCAATCATTGATTGTGATTAATATTTATTGTGATTCAAAATTGCCTGAAATTGTTTATTTGCAGAAAGATGTTTTTGTCGTGAGTTGTGATCTAATCACAGACATTGCCCTCCATCATCTTGCTGATATTCATCGAAGCCATGATTCAACTGTTAGTGCATTTCTAGCCCCTGTTCCACAGACAAGTGCAGACAGAGAAGCGGCTAATAACCCCAAGGCAAAAAAGAAAACTGATACCACAGGTACATGTGTATACATAGTGCTGAATGATCATTTTACTGCCAAGAGATCCAAAAAATTTGTAGCACCATAAATCCTCTATTAAGACCCTGTCTCAAATAAGCCCTCATCTCTAATACAGGGCTGGAAAAAAATTAATGTCCTGTCCATTTGTCCAGGACAAGTAGATTTTCCTGTGAGGAAAGTAACTTTTCTTGAATGCTTACTTGCCCAATGGACAGGGGCAGTACGCAGCTCTTACAAGGTCTTCTCTGATTTGCTGAGAAAACAATGGAATAAACAACACAACAATGGCTAACAATAGACCCTAGAGCTAAAAACAATAGAGCTGCATGATATACAGGTCCAATGAAATTAGAGGTTGTAAAGAGCTGCGTGGTATCTGAATGGACAAGGCCCAGGCAAGCCGTCAGCTGACCAACTAATGATTTTGAAACAAAAAGTAAACTTTGGCAAGCACGTTACTGTGCGGGGCAAGCAAAATATGAGAGTCGCTTACCAAAGGGCAAGCTGGAATTCAACTTTTCTTTAATCCCTGATAAATACCCCCCCCCCCTTTTTTTTTGGAGCAAGAATTTATTAAACCTTCCAAGACTATGACTTTTTAGCAACTACATGTACATTGTATGACAACTTTTATTGTTTAATTTATATTTTTCAACTCCATAAACATAAAAGTTGATTAAAGGAGGCATATTTAGTACCTGGCTTTAATTGAAACCTGTCATCTCACTAGATTATATTAATTTTGTTCTCTTTGAACACTACAGGTCAGCTTGATTACATTAGTATTGATTCAAGAGAGAACAGACTTTTATTTTTTTCAACGGAAGCTGATCTGGACGAAACCTTAGTGATAAGAAAACCTCTTCTAAAAAGGTAACTAAATTACTGGATAATGTTAATTTACTTCTAATTCCCCATTTTGTTCATTTAAAGCTTTTTAAACCCCTGATAAACTGTATTTTTATTTTAATTGTTAGTATCTGCTACCATTTTTCATGTTTTTACTACTCACTCTGGTATTAATAATGAATATAAATAAAATAATGTAATAAATAATATTTTAAGTTAAACTTAGGTGTTGTTTTTGTAAAATATAAATCCTACTTTTCTAAATAATGCTTCTTTATAGATATCCTTGCATTGATATTGTGAAGAATTTAATGGATGCACATTTGTACATAGTCAAGAAATGGGTAGTGGATTATTTAGCAGAAAACAAGTAAGAATTTGCTAGCATAAATAAATAGTAAGTAATTAACTAATTAAACTTGTACAGAATAATTAGAAAGTTTGGCTCTTACCTTATCAATTCAACTAGATTTAGCAGGAAGCCAAGAGTCTTCATGATGAACAACTCACAAGGATGCATCTCAAAATCTTTTGTTCCTAGCCTTCTTTAGCCTGAGAAAACAGACAACTTTTTGTGGTGGTGCCACTACGATTCCCTCTGCGAAAAGATGTCTGAGAAATGAGTACAGAAATACTGTACTCATAATGTAATGCTACCCAGATCAGGGTAGTCCTTCTGATTGGTTGAAACAAATCTCTTAATCAGTTAGAAGGACTAGTACCCTGATCTGTGTAGTGTTACATCATCAGTACGGTATTTTCTTAGATTCATTGTATACCATATAGATATGTTTTTTTATTTTTTTTTTATTTATTGTAATTTTTTGAGGACCCTTTTGTAAATCATGTGTAAGTGAAGAAGGCTTCCTCTTTAAATATTAAAGTTATTATTATTTTACGCTCAATTCTCATACGTCTTTTTGGGAGGGAACCGTAGTGGTACCACCACAAAAAGTCATCTGTTTTCTCAGCCTAAGTCTTCTTAGAAGTTCCAAGATGGTAGTTCAACAAACAATTCATGAGCCTTGTATATATCAGGAGACCATTCACGCGTAACAATCATTCTTAAATTCAGAAATCACATTTCTTAAAGAGGCCAGGTCTTCACAGGCTAAGTAGCTCCCTTGTTTTTGAATTGTACTACTACACTTAAAAACTATCAACTGAGTCAATAACATTTTAGGTTCATGTAAATTGGCCACAAAAACAACTGACATTTCGAGCACTGGCTCTTTGTCAGAGCCAAGGGCTAGAATCGCCAGCTCTTGAATCTCCTTAAGGCTGCCAATTTCTCTTATCGTCCAGTTGATAAAACAAAACTTTTGTGTTTTATTTCCCCACCAATGCAGCACTATGGTTTCTTAAGAAACTAACCCTTCATTTACTTCTCCCTCCTGGATGGGATGCAAGTCCAATGCATCATTTTCAACCATTAGGCATTTCAAAGGATGTCTTACGTACAATGTGACAATTTAATTTTAGGTCAATCAGCTCAATAAAGGGGGAGCTTATTCCATATCTGGTGAATAAACAATTTCAGAAGCATAACAAAGTGGATAGTTTGGTTCCTGGATCCGTGGAAAAAAAACCCAGCAACCAACAGTCAGGCGACAATAAAATAGGTACAGTTGAACCTTGTGTTAGTGGACATCTTAAATTTTCGAACATTTAAGGTGGCTCTGAACCCCACCTACAGAATTTTTTTAAACTTTGCCAAAAGTTGCATCTTATCCTACTGATCAAATTTCGACAATAAAAAATGGGGTTCACCAAGTCATTTTTGAGTAATTAACACTTAAAGCTAAAAGTAAGGGTGTTTTTAGCATGTTTTACTGTTCCTATAGTAGCATATTGTGTCACAAAAATGATAACAACATGTTCACCAATCATTGGGCATTCGTTTGATATCATGATTGTAGCATCAACTGATAAAGAGTGGTTATAATGACCCATCAAATTCTAAGCTTAAAAAGTGCTGGAAGCTGTTGGGAGCCACCTTAAGTAACCAGCCCTTAGAGTTTTATTCATTTTAAGTGACATTTGAACATACTTTTTTTTATGTAGGATTATTATTGTATCTTATTTAGTATTTAGTAACCTTTTACTTTTACTTTTACTTTTTTTATTCTGTACAGGCTATTTCCTAGATTTTTTTAAATGCATTAATTAAAAATGCTCTTTATTGCTTTTATTTTTATTTTAATTTGTAACAGGACCCCTTTGATAACAGTGCTCCAAGCATTGACGGGTTATATGGATAAATATCTGCTTATTATTAATTATAATTATTATTATTACGAGCAAAGTGAGCTAAGGAAAAACTGGAAAGGGGGCGGCTGTACACAGGCTTAGCACCTTGCTCTTTGACTTTCGTTCCAGATATTTATGATTTTGCAAAAGAGGATGATATAACATCATACACAAGAGAGCTGTCATCCTGGAGTGGTACATCAACAGATATTGATCATTGTGACACCATCAGGTGTCATGCTTATGTCACAGAAAGTGGAACTTGTCTTAGAACAAATACTGTTCCATTGTACATGGAGGCAAACAGACAGGTACAATTTTAGATTACTAATTATTATAACTGCATGCCCATTAAATTAAATGATTACAATATTAAAAAACTTGAAAGAGAAGTTTAAATTACATATGTCATTGTGTCATTTTTGAAATTGTTGATCCTAGCAGTATGCAATTGTCATATTATATGAACCTAGTATATGGCTTATCTCACTGTGAGTCTCTCATAGCTCTGTGATTACTTAGAGCATCAAACCAGTGTATGGAATAGGTCATCGATATAGGTTCAATATTATTACAGCTGTTAAAGACTCAGACATTCACGCTCATGACAAGATCAACATTGCATCGTTCTCAATTTGCTTATCATATAAATGTTACTGTTAGTATATTAGTATTTTATATTATATTTTATATTATATTTTTAGATATCCAAGCTCCTCCCTTCTCTGACATCAAAAGAGATTTCTCTGATTCACCCACTGGCATCAATTAAACCCAAATCACAAGTAAGAATAAATGGTTAAAGGTTTAAATATAATAATCAATTCAACAGGCTTGCTGTAGTGGGTGATACTATAACATATTTCATGGTAATGAACATGAGAAAGCATTGTTTAGCTATTTTATCCAATATCTTTACAACTTTGTTACCATTGAAAGTCTTCCGGAGATTTCGGACAATTAATTTTCTAAAAAGTCTCAGATACTGTATTGTTGCAATGCTATTTGAAAGTTTGTGATCAATTTCTGGTTCGTCCAAAGTTTGCTGAAGACTTCTAAGAATTTATCAAACATTACCAAAGACTTCATTCATTCATTTCATTCATTTAATATTTTTTTCTCCAAACCTTTGTAGATGATAATAGTTAAATTAAGTCAAATTATTATCAAAGATTACCAAAGACTTCCAAAGATTCCTGAGGAGGATTCAAAGATGTAAAACGTTTCAATTATAGCCCACTAAAAAAATTCATATTTCTAGTTCAGACTGTCACTAGCTAGTTTAATTTACGACGCAAAGAAACTACCATTGAATACAACTTACAGAATACTGCAGAATATGTTTACAATCATGGCTTTCCAGCGTTCTGATTGGCTGTATTCACAGCGCGAGATAAAAGGTGGGTCTTACTTTAGTAGTCTGTCATGGATGAAATGTTACAGTGTGACCATTCAAATGAAAGCAGATTAGTTACTGATCAGTACTTTCCTTTGGTGCTGTTAATACTAGGCAGATAAAATGAAATTTGGGATTTTTTGTTTCTTTCAAACTTGGCGGCTTTTGGGATATTTAATACTGAAACCATTTTTTTTTTTCAGGTGGGAAATGATTGCATGTTGGACGAGAGTGTGTCTGTAGGAGAAAAAGTTTCAATAAAGAAATCTGTCATCGGTAAACACACCACCATTGGTGAAAAAGTCAAGATTAGTAATTCAGTGATTATGGATCATGTGACTATCAAAGATGGGTAGGTCAATCTTTAAAGGGGCTTTTACCTGACAAAATAAAGTTGGCTTTGAACTCCAAAAAGTTGGCATTCTGGTGTTTTCACACAACAAAGCTTTCACAGACACCTCAACTTCGTTCTCCAGGTTCTTTCTTCTCGAGCGACAAAGACAGAGGACCCTGTGAAACAAGTTTGCATAATACTGTTACAGCAAATGTTCACACACCAAATGTGAGTTTACCAACTCAAAAAAGTTGGTGAAAAAGTCGCCAAGAACAGAAACAAGTTCCAACAGTTTGCCAACTGTTGATGGATGTCACATTTACACACACCAATTTAACCCTTTCACTCCCAGAGACAATATGGAGACATGTAGCTAGTGTAGTTCTAACTTTTGAGTCTGTCGACAAAATCCTATGGTGTGACCATTCAAATGAAACCTCTTTGGCAGTACTTTTGCGTGGTACCATTTGTTCTAACTTTTGAGTCTGTTGATGAAATCCTATGGTGTGACCATTCAAATGAAACCTCTTCAGCAGTACTTTTGCATGGTACCATTTGTTTTTCAATATTTTACAAAATGAAATTTGGGATTTTTCTTGAATTTTGGTTTTTGGTGCTCTGGGAGGTAAAGAGTTAAGTTTACCAACACAAGTTTGCCAACCTTAGTTTGTTGTGTGAAGACACCTTAAGGATCAAATTGTAATTACAATAATTATAAATTTAGAATAATTATAAATTAAAATCTACAAATTTTAAACATGATAAAAACTAAAAACTGTCAAGAACACTCAACTAAAGATAAATGAGTTCTACGGTCAGATAGAGTACGCCATTTGAGCAGTTGGCATCGATCTTCATATGACATATCCCCTTTACATTGTTTAGGAGCCAGTCTTGACGCTCTTCTCTGTACGCTCCCTAGTGCATGAATGTCCTTGGCGAGATATGGGCACTAGATCTATCTGAACATTATATCTGTTCGCTTGCCGTATATCAGCCATTGAAGAATGGTAGGAGGCTATTTGAATGGCCATGATTACCCGTTCAAAACAAGAAATCTTCAAATGGCACAATCATTTTTGTAAAATTAACTTCCTATTGCTCCCTAAACTGTTTGTCTATTTTGGTATAATCGGTACAGACTATCACACTCTGCTTTTAACTAAAGGGTGAGGTACTAAACCGAGACATTTTTAACCATCAAATTTAATTTGTTAATTCAAAGTATTTCTTTTTGCCAGTTGTAATATTCAAGGAAGCATTATTTGTACAAATGCGTACATCAAAGAGAATGCCAGTCTTAAAGACTGCCAGGTTGGAGATTCACATACCATAACAGAAGGAGGTTAGTGCTATTCTGGTCAAATCCTTTGTTCTCCTTAGTGATTTTTATCTCTCTCTTTTACTACGCCTTTCAATAACATATGGGCTCAAATTCAAAGCCCATCTATACCGGTATGTAAGGTTTATATTTTATGAGCATGAGCTGCCATCAATCAGAATAATTTATGGCGACAAACATCGGACGCATGAAAACAGAAATTGACAAAATGGATTCAAATCCACCAATCACAACCCACAAAAATGACCTTTTTATATTTTGCATAAAGCATTGTTGTTTCCTGCGATGTTCACTATGATATTTGTGGCAATGAAAATCAAAACTGTTGTTTGAGTTACAAGTGAACTTCAGAGTTCATATGTTATTGAAAAGTGCAGTAATGTAAGTGGAGAGAATCTGGTGGTACATCAAGGGTGTAAGTTTCAAGTTGTGACACAAAATCTGCCTCATCCCCAGTCACTCACTTAATTGAGCAGGGCAGGGTGCGAGGAAAGATGGGATTTTTAGGAGAAAAAGTGTTGGAGGGAGGGGGGAGGGGTAGGGATCCACACCACACAAACTTTATGAGAGAAACAGACTGTCTGTATAATGTACCTTGACTTCATTCCTTTTTTCAGCTGATCTCAAGGGCGAGGCCCTCATTGCAGAGCAGATGATGGACTTTGAATGATGGAGAGAAAAAGAACTGAAGTTTGATACTCTTATGAATTTATTGCTCAAACTCTCACCTACTAAAATAATCATTTGCCTGCTTTCTGTGATGATCATTGTTGACAAGCACTGCTATCAGGCAGTAAAAAAGACACACACTCATTGACTAGTATACACACGATTTATTATATCCTTTTTGAAATCACTGGTGATCCTTGCAATCTGATTGGCTCTCAGCAGTGCGATTTATTCCCGAATCGCACTATTGTTTGCTCCAAATCGCATCTTTTTCTCAGCAGTGCGATTTATTCCCAAATCGCACTATTTTTTGCTCTAAATCACATCTATAAGGCACATCAGTATTGGTACTGACTAAAATCCTGTATTTGCGTGATTAAATTGTGCGATTTCAAAATGGATATCATAAAGTGGTAATTGATCTTCGTGTCGTGCAATTTTGGTCTGAAATCATACTTGTGATTTCAAATCGATCTCGCGCTGTGCGCTCGCTCCATTTTTAAATCACACGTACGATTTCAGACCAAATTGCACTCCACTCAGTTCAATTACCATTATTTATTCTCTGATATGGCAGATTACACTTACAAACTTACTACGCATGCACAGTGCCTGTCGCTTGCTACGATTTAGAATCACTGGCTCACAAATGTTATTCATTTTCTCAACAATTATGAACATCTCTGTGAGACATAATTATTTTCAAGTGCAATCTACCTTTAACTACTACTGCTTACAAGTAAATGGATGGAATTTCATGTTTGTTAGTCCTTTGCTAAAATAAATTATTGGTCCTGCTAGTTGCTTTGACCGATTCAAATTATGTCCTAACTGCACATTTGGTTAAACTTATTATAAATGAACTGTTAAACATATTTAAATAAAACGTCTTAAAATAACAGGTGTATACAATTATTTTTAGCACTCTAGACACCAAGACTAGACACCAAAAATGTCTTCCCTATCCCAGATTCGCTATTTTTCAGAATCGTACCACTGGTCAGTTTCCCAGTAAAATTAATGATACCCAGGGGTTTCAATAAAATTGAGAGTTAGTGGCAATATTTGTAAAATAGACGGCGGTGGCAACAAAGGAGCCTCTTCCCTCTATGGGGGTGTGGGGGCATGCCAAAAAATTTAATTTGACATCTAGGACCTCGGAATTGGTATTTCCAGCATTCTGAGCATCAACTTATAAGTGAAATTAATCGAAAAGTAGGCGGCAATAATTTAGCAAATAGCCGCGGGCGGAATTTGCAGTTTGCCGGCTTCTAATGAAACCTCTGGATACCCTGTTCTAGACCAAGTCTATCTGATCTCTATACCCTCCAGACTAAACAGCTTTAAAGGGACACTGTCCCGGCTGAACTAATGTGTTTTTCATGAACTGTAATCCACTTCAATCCTTGCAATCCTGCACTTTATCTCCAAATTACTGCTTCTGTTTTTCTCTATAGAATCTTTTTATCCAACTAAGTTGTATATTTGGTGGTATTTGGCGATATAACGTGGAGATGGAAGCTCAGCAAAATTTTGCTATTTTAGCGGGTCAGTGTCCCTTTAAAACCATAACCTTCACAACAGCGCATACCCATGTAGCTTGCATGCGAGAGTACCGCTCCTCCCCCGTATATGGCCTTGAAAGCCAGACAGTGCTTATCTTGGATTAAATGTCAGTTAAGTGATGTTTTTGTTTCTTTAGTGTCACTTACAATCATCTTCCATTAATGAGTTTCAGTAAGAAATATTATTATTCAATACAAAAGATGGACAAAATAATATTTTACAGAACTCTTTATTATAACCATGCTTATAAAATTCATTAATAATTCATAAGGAAAATACAAAAGAAATGAATGTTTAATGAAGGTTTGTAAACCCCAATACAGATCAACTGAGTTGATAAATTATTAAACAGTAGCATTAACTTTTGATACAGATCTCTGCTGAGCTAATTAGTATGCATTAACTTTTAATACAGATCTCTGCTGAGCTAATTAGTATGCATTAACATTTCATACAGATCTCTACTCATTGTTCCATTTCATAAATCAGATAAAATATTCGCGTCCGATCTGTATGGGCGTTTACAATGGCTCGCCTTCGGCTCGCCATTGTAAACGCCCATACAGATCTCCCGCTCATATTTTATCTATCACTTAAAACAATCCAGCCAAGGTCTTATACCTTGCTTAAAATATGTCCACAAGTAACAAATATCCTCAAACGTGCGTTTTGTTCAGTTCTCATAGAAATCGGGCAACACTTTGAAATGAATTCACTTTGAAATGAATTCACAAATAAAAATTGAATAAATATAACACTATAACAAATATATTACCTATAATAAATATAACACTTTGATTGAAATTCCATAAAATGGCCACACTATGTATTCCGCAAATAAAATTATGTCCAAATATGTCCACAAGTAATGGTTAGCCCAACACTTAATGAAATCACAAATTTGAAATAAATACAACATTTTACACTAATAATTCCACAATAATGGCTTAATCCAGAAATGGCTTAGAATTATATTGCTATATCAACATCAATGGGTATTTTATACATCTACTTAAAATAATTTATAAATATAATAATTTATGTCCCTGGTTATTTAAGGCCTTTTAGTCTCCTTACAATCTAAAAAATATTAATGCACTAATCATTTACCGTGGTTGCTAATAATTATCTTTTGTCTTTAAGACTTCTAACAATTTGGTTGAAACCAAGACAACCAAACAATAATTATTTATATTGCTGTCATGTTAACTAAATACAATAAATAACAAAAAGACCTCTTAAAATTAATGTTCTGAGAAAAAAAAACATTCTGTTTATTACCCCACTACATTTTTGTGCACTAAATACACTAGTGTTACTCATAGTTACCAGATCCTGGGTTTATGCCAGCCAGATCTTGATGCTAAGTGCTACATATGATTGGCTTGGCCCCAAAATCAATATTATACCAATAACAGTCATTGTCACTGGTCTTAGTATAAAGTGTTTAAACTTACTGCCTCATCCCCAGTCGCTCGCAACACTCTTATTTTTCACCTTCCCATCATAGCAGTGCCTCATCCACCCTGCCTTGGCCAACCCTGGCTCCAGGTACATGTATGACCATTTTGTAAAAAAAAAAAGAAAAAACACAACAGCCAGCTTTGGATACAATTTTTCAGCTGTTGGCCCCCCTGGGTACAATAGGGGTAGGCCAACACACCCCTGGGATTAAAAATGAAAGAAAATGCCCAGGTATTCAGTGTTGAAATTAAGTTATGGATTAGTTCACAGGTTTAGTCAACAGTTGTCCACTCTTCCTCATCTGAAATATCTGCAAGGATTTGTTTCAATGTCCTGTTGAACTCCTCAGCATTGTCCACATGTATGTCATGGCCAGCATTCTTTACAATGAAAACTTCCACCTTAGAATTCTCCCGGGTACATTTGATCTCGTAAGCTGTACGATGGTCAAAAAACGTTGAAGAACCATACATTATTGTCATTGGGACTTCATCGGGAAGCTCTGAGACCCGTTTAACCATCGGTGATTTTGCCCACATTAAAAAAACATTCATGTGACGAAAGGCGTCCTCCCCGGAGGGGGTCTGAGCATTGCAGTGGTAAATGTACTCGAGCATTGCGCTGTCCTTCCACAGTTCCGATGCTCGCTTGTTTGTGTCAAATTGTGCCAAGCGAGCAATCCACGGCCCGAACGGGCCAAAAGCCCTGAGAGGGGAAAGCAGGTTACAAGTATTGATAAGAAAATTCCCGAAATGGACCCATCGTGGGAGCAAATTGTATTTCTGTTCGGAATCAGGATGCCGATCGGCTATGCCACCGGGTAAAATGGCGAAACCCCAGGGGTCGGAGAGAATAAGATGTTTGATTCTCTCGGGGTATTTCAAAGCATAAGCCATGACTATATACCCCCCGAGGCTATGCCCAAGAAGGATCATTTTGTCCAGTCCCATTGCCTTTCTCCATTCTTCGATGTAATGTACAAATTTGCTTTCAGCTTCCTCGCATTCGCTTGAGAAAACCGGCCGAGAACTTCGGCCAAAACCCGGCAAATCGAAGGCATAAACACTCCTTTCTTCGCTAAGATCGGTGAAATTTTGAGCCCACCAGCAGACACCGCTAATAAAGCCGTGAACGAGAACAAGTGGAGGTTCCTTTGATGGCGAGAGGTTGACTCGAACGGTCCACATTTCGACGTCGTCCCCCACGCTAATGAAATTTCCGATCCAAGGGCGCTCTATACGCTTTAGGATCTTGCATTCGGCGTCTTGAAGCTGTTCTTTCGATGTAGGAAACCAGCAACTTGATATCCAGCCACAAACGGTCTTCAAAATATCGCCCATGGTTCGGAAAAACTGCGACGCAGAACTGAACCTGAATTGCAAGCCGGTTTGTTTACAACCTGCAGTGATGTCACGTGACTTGAATGGCGCCAACAATGGACAGGTGTTGGACAGGTGTCAACATTTAATTGGAAACAGCGACGAATAGATGACAAAGATACGTCCATAAGACAAATATGATATGCCTGCTCCAAGCTTTCAAGTTTTGGTTGAAATAACAAAAGATGCAAAGATGGAATTATTCATAAACTTATAAATGTGGACAATAGCTAATCTCGTACCCAGATCTCACTCGTGCTTGTACTGTTTTGAGACGAACAGATGAGAATCCGGAATATGTCAATTTCACTAAAGCCTGGGACGTCCTTCGCCATTATTTTTTTTCCCGCGAATGGCAAAAATCCAACTTTTGCCGTCAGCCGTTTTCCGTTTCTACGTAATGTCGGGAAACGGTCCACGCCGACAAAGGAAACTCACGATTGGTAATGAGACTCGCGGTTGGTTTTTCTTATAGATGGTTTTCACTCACGTGACCTTCAGTCCTGTGGGACTCAAATGACAAAGGCCATGGCGGCCATGTTGGTGCACATAACAAAAGAAGTTCATTAAAATTCTTTTGTAGGTGTGCACCAACATGGCCGCCGTGACGTAACGTGAAAATTACCTAACCATACACGATACGAATCTCGGTTCTCATAACACAACACTCACTCTCCCCCCCCCCCCCCCCCCCCAAAAAAAAAAAAAAAAAAAAACGCCCTCATCTGGTCATACACATGTCCTATATAGTAACCTTATCTTTATTTCGGATAGTTTGTGATTGTAATGGGTAGGGTTGTTTTTAAACGTTTTATTATTATTGTATGTTGTAGTCCACGGCTCACTGGAAGAGCATTTTTAAATGAAAGTGATCCCGTGTTGTTAAATAAAGATGATGATGATGATGTTTGTAACTTTGCATATTTAAAAGCCTTATGGAATCTGATATAAATTTCCTACTTGTCAAACTAAATCACTTGATAAGATCAATGAATGAAAATATTGAAATGAACCGATTTCCGACATTATAACAAAATGTCTCAATGTCAAAATCTAGCACAAGAAGTAACGCAATAGCATCCGGTCACGAAAGTACACATGAGTACATAAGAGTTAGGGACGGACCATTTAATTTTTGTGTGTGGGGGGGGGGGGGGGAGTTGGGCAATTTCTTCTGAGCATGAATTCTTTTTTCAGCATCACTATTTGCAAGAATTTTTTTTACCTTAATGCTTGAATTTTTTTTTCACGCGCTTTCTTGTGCACGATTTTTTTTCTCTTAAATTTCTGCTGCAGGATTTTTTTTTTGGTAATTGCCCAACACCCCCCCCCCCCAAAAAAAAAAAAAATTAAATGGTCCGTCCCTTAGTAGTTTCGAGTTTGTCATGAACACGTGAATTATTTACGATTTTTCTGGTGGATGTATATAACGATTCGAGGAAATTAAGTAAAGATAATCGCTGCAAGCTGACGTTTGGCGTTTACCCTAGAACACGGTGCTTATCTCTCCAATAGTTAAAACTATTGATTTTATTAAACAATGGTAAAAAACATAGGTCAACGTTTGGTTGACGCAGGCGTCGGGGATAGGGAAACTGGGGAGAGAGGGAAAGGACACCTGGCCTGAAATAAAGACCTCCTTTTGTTAGGGACGGACCATTAGATTTTTGAAGCGGGTGGGGGGGGGGGGGGGGGGGGGAGGTTGGGCAATTTTTTTCGCAAGTGTGTTATAAGGCTTGACTCAACCAATAATAAGGTGTATTTTTATTTCAAGTAGAAGCATTTATCTAATCTTTATAAAACTTGGCAAGCATTATGTTATTCGCATTTGCATATATCCATTTGATCAACTTTTTATTGTCAAGTTTGAGTCACGTGACTTGTATTTGCCTTATAACGGGTAAAATCTTTCAACGAAAATGGGGAATAGATAGTCACATTATATCCATATTGTTCTGATTCCTTTTTCTATGGCTTCTAGTTAGGGCCTAATAATGCCGCCTTTTAATCGTGTCCATGTGTCAACGGAAACCACCAATTAAGGAAAACAGGTCACGTGACATAACAAATATCAAAATATCTGACAAGACATATGACTGATACCGCCTTTAAAGGCGGAATTACATTGGAAAGGACCTTTTGGACATTTTGAAGGTGAAAGTTTTAAAACGTTCCGGTTGCAAACGTTCCCATTTCAAAAACATGTTTTGTGACGTCATCAATCAGAGAATATCACGTGATCGTGATGGTTGATGAGACTTTAGTTTGATCGAACAAGTCGATTATTTATTCTCTTAAACTCCATGTCCGAGGAAAAAAACATACAAGCTGTAGCCTTAAGTCACTTGAGTTGGTGCAGGATATTTTTTTCTACGTTCGAGACTGTGTAGGATTTTTTTGCCATGATTTGCTTGCAAGATATATATATATTTTTGAGAGTCTATATGTTTTAATGCCTGACACATAAACGTGTTAGGCAGAATACTAGAAAGTTCATACTATAGACAGAAATACTATAGCAAGTCAGATCTGATGTAACAGCAATTTGATAGCATGAAGCCTGCCCGTGGTGTTGTAACTGCCCCTACAAATTTCTTTACACCAGCCCCCTGTTGATGTCGCTCCCACAGCCCATCGTAGTACAAAATCAGAAAACGGAAAACTGATCCGGCAAGGTGATGAAGGAGTAAATAAAAGAATAAAACAAAATATATATATATATTCAAACAAATTTGCCCAATATTTCGGTTTGAAAACAAACCTTCAGGGGCTAACAGAAAAATGAAGATAAAACTAAAAGTTCCTTACAAATAAGAGTTTGAAATTATGAAAATAAAAACAATAGATCATTATTGGTGCAGGAGATTAGGTGTCGTATGTCAACAACCTGCCGGGGTTTATAGATGCAACCATCCACGCTACCTCACCTGTCCTTTTCTGCCAGAAGGCCAAACAAATTACATCTTTACCACAACTAATGAACAAAGAAAAATCACCGACAACTTATCCTGCAAACCCAAAAATCTTATCTACTTGATTGAATGTAAGAAATGTAAATGCCAATACATTGGAGAGACCAATTAAACGGCAACTTAATGAACGATTTGGAGAACACCGCCGTTCCATCATGAACCATTATCAACTCAGCGATCCCACTCCTGTCTCCCTACATTTCAATCAAGCTGGACATTCAATCAATGATGTTCTTCTAATTTCACTTGAACTCATACGCAACAATCGTGACGCAGTGAGAAAGGCGAGAGAGGCTTATTTGATACACAAAGGGAAAACGTTATCTCCTCTAGGAATAAATAGACGAGACGAAGCTCATTGACATACGACACCTACAATAGTCTCCTGCACCAATAATAATCTATTGTTTTTACTCGTGGCGAAGCACACGAGTTGTAAATCCGGCGTTGACTTTTCTTGTTTTTTTTCGTGTCACATTAGCGCATGCAAATTTATGCACGCATATTTAAGTCTATATTGACGACTATATGGCTTTCGGCCATGAAATACATACCGTAAAATCTCTCCATGTGTGTACTTCAAGACAATTCAAGGCGTTCATGGATGGATAGGACCGTTTGATATTGTGTTCGCCGCTTATTCCTGTGGGATTTTTGCTCTGGCAAGTTCTGTGTTTTATATATTAAACTTGCCATTTGCTTAGCGATCGAGCTCCGGGTCGAGCTTATAAAGTGTCAGCTACTGAATCTAGTGAATGCAGTGTAGTCTTACTTTTAAACCCGTGTATACGTGAAAGCATGATGAACAGGTTATCGGCAAGGGTGTTTAAATAAAAGTCACTCTCTCACTCACTCACTCACTCACTCGCGATCGCTCCTTCCATCAGCTGTAAACTTAGTGAGCAAATGCTTTGTTACGAAGACGTTTCGTAACAGGAATTCAACGTGAATCCAACGATAACAATAATTAATTTGATGTAAACGAATATAGACAACAATAAGCTTACAGATGTTTCGCATTTGGAGTTTTTAGTGCAACATTAAAATCGATCTAAAAGGATTTTGCAACCCAAACACGCGTTCTGATGCGTATCTAGCTAAAAATAATAAAATTTAGTTTGCAGATAGTATGTGCTCTTGGACAGCGCAGTGATTGAGTTTGTGGTTAAGTCCCAGACGGCCCGAGTTCGAATCTCCGTAAAGTCCTCTTTTTTTTTCTTTTTTTCGAACTGGACATTATGAAAGTGATGTACTTTTTTTTTTCGTTCGTCAAAAATCCTTACGTTTAATTTAAAAAATATATATATCGAACTGTGTCAATGTGAAAACGTAGGTTTACGGCAATATTGCGTTACGCGTTATGCGTTAGGGGTCTATTGGAAACCGAAAAACCGGACGAAAAATCCTCCAAAACCGAAAAACCGCTATGAATTTTTATCAAAACCGAAACCGAAACCAAAAACCATCAAAACCGAAAGTTTACATACATGTGGAGCATACAGTATTTGTGGATGCTATAGTCGTGAACCTGCATGTCTTCTACTCTCTGTTTAGATTAGGAGAATTCACAAAATCCTCCAGTGAAACGCAAAATAGGAAAATTTGCGATCACACAAATCAGGCTATCGATATCCTATAGCACTGAAAATCTCCATCGAAATTCCAGAATTGCACATCGCAGTTTTGAGAACTTAGACCTGAATTTGGAGATAGGATGAAAGTATCGAATGAATCATTGGTCTTCGTTCTTCGTGTTATAGGTTGTTATATGGTACGATGGTACAACGGCACAGTTCTAGTCGTTATACCAATTTATCATGTGTCAGAGTAGTAGTGATAAGATAAACGTATACCTTATTATAGGAAATTAACGTTCCTGTAAATTAAGGTCTTTGAAATTAACGCTACTTAAATTAACGCGAATTGGAGGGAAAATTTCTTTCGAATAAAAGAAATTAACGGGAGAGAGCGGGGAAATTTTCAAAATGAAGAAACTTAACGCGATTATTGATGTCTATAAAGA
Organism: Cladopsammia gracilis; assembly: GCA_022457155.1. Classification (NCBI taxonomy): domain Eukaryota; kingdom Metazoa; phylum Cnidaria; class Anthozoa; order Scleractinia; family Dendrophylliidae; genus Cladopsammia; species Cladopsammia gracilis. The sequence continues at coordinate 1,347,966 of JAJGOT010000186.1, read as the reverse complement.
TATTTTGGCCGTAGTACCAAAAAAATGGATGTCGAGAACCGCTCTTCTGAAAGCAAGAATGAACTGGAAATATTGCGGCAGATGACATATCTTTAAGGCTTTTAGGCCCGGTTTAAACGTCGCATTTTACATGCGCCGAATCTAATACTAATTTAAGTCGACTTGAATTAAATTGTGCCGAATTTAATTGCCGAGTGCGAGTGACATCATTATTCCCAGACTCCGCTCTACGTTTCCCGCCAATATGGCTGACAAAGATCAGGAGCACATTTTGCGTTTGCGGCATTTATGCCTCTCAAACACCATTTGCGCTAACAGGAAACGGCGACTTATAATGCAGATGGCAGTGCATCACCTGCTAGCAAGAAGAAGACTTGAACTTGAGCGAGAGGAGACAGTGGTATTCGTTTCACTTTCCTGATCAAATTCTCGTTCATTGACTTCGTTCTCCATCTTCTCCCGAAAACAAGCTTCGCAACGAGCTACACTTCTTCCTGCCTTCCAACCCGGTGTTTCCTCGTCTACTTCAAAAACAGAGCATCTCATACAAAAAAATGACCGCATGTCAAACATGTATACTTTGTTGAAGAGAAGCACGAACCACACATTCTAGTATCCTCGACAGCCGCCATATTGCTTTATTCCCGCCAATTTTCTGTGCGCATGTCATGTAGCATAAAACTGTGGAGTTATGGGTAAAATATAATTAACAAAATTTATGAATTCAATTCGGCCCATGTAAAATGCGGCGTTTAAATCAACTGTCGAACCTCAGTCGCATATTCGACTGGATCAGTCGAATATTCGACTGAACTCGCATTTAATACAAATCTTCCGAATTTAATTGATTTAAACGTCGCATTTTACATGCACTTAATTCGGCAATTAGATTCGGCGCATGTAAAATGCAACGTTTAAACCGGGCCTTACCTTGCAAAAGATTGAAAAATAGTGTGAAGAAAAGAGAAGGTTATTGTTTCCTAGTTGCTATATGTGTTTGGACAATATCCAGAATTTGGAGTGAAATATCAACATCTTCGTCACTGCTTTCATCGAATTCGTTCTGGCTTTCATCTGAGTCATTGGCTTCTTCACACGCTTCATTCTCGTTCCGATCTTTATTTTCGTGAAACCCGAAGTTCAAATGCACTTTATCACCAACTTCGAGTTGGCGTTGATAAAGAAATTCTGGCAATGTCCTGTGCTTAGTCATTGTTGTTTCTTGCCGCACTGTCCTTTGTCTTTTTTCTGCTGCACCATATGCTGAGGCCCAGTTGCGTAAGATGTCACAGTCATTTGAAGAAAGGTTTCCCACGGGTAGAGGTGTCATCAAGGGCACATTTTCAAGACACACCCTTGTATTGGGCTTTGGGTACCAGGACCTTCGACTGGTGTGATAATATGCAGCCCAGTGTGCAGCACGTTTACACTCTCCTTCATAGTTGCACTCTCAGTCACGAAGCAAATGAACTGATACAGTGTATGATCAGTGAGTCGTCGTGCGATTTCGCTTCGCTTCTGAAATAATTTATAGTGGTAGATAAATTCCAAACTCTTGATCGCTTATTCTTAAGAGGTAATTCAATTTTTAATTCAAGTTAATCGATGGAATATTATTCGAGTTTTGAGCATATAAAGAATTGTAAGAGAATTATCAGAACTACTTCCGATTTTGTCAGTTCTTCGCTTTGATTGGTTGCGATTGACAATTCTATTGTTACGCCGGAAATGGTTCCTTGCATTGACAAAAATACCTCGTTCGATCACAGGGTCCAGAGGAGCTCTATTTGATCGTACAAGAGGCCATTTTCTTCGAATCGTCGCCTTCTTGAAAGTTAAACTGATTGCGTTGCACAAAATATGTACTGCGGGCCAAATTACTACGGGCTCGGAAGCTGCGAAGTCGGTGTACAGTAAAGAATACGAAAAGTCCTTTCTTTTTTCTCTCGGCACTTCGTGCCTATAATTGCGCCCTTAGTAATTTGGCCTGCGGTACATATTTTCAAATGAAGAAAGATCCTGGCAGTCGGAACGCAATTTAAGCAATTGCGAAAAGAAGCCTAAAAAAAATTTAGGACTTCAACGGGGTTCGAGATTGTAACGCAATCAGTTAAACTTTCAAGACGGTGACGATTCGAAGAAAAATATCGTCTTGTACGATCAAATAGAGCTCCTCTTATCCCTGTGGTTCGATAGCATAAGTGTTCGCTGACTACGTCAGCAGAACACAAAAACCCTCAACATTTTAGGCAAATAGCATTACTAGGGGAATTTTATGAAAGGAAAAAACCACGAGATTTTTTGGTAAGGACAAACTTGATTCGATTGAGTCTGTTTATAGCATTTGCTCAAAGACCTCAAAGACCTCACAAAGAATACTGGACAAACGTGACTGGCACGAAATGTGTAAAAAGATCCAAAAGGTCATGGCAAGGTTTTGAATTACAAAAGGAAAATTTGTTTGGCCAGGAATATACCATGCGCGATTTAGGGGTAACACTTTTTCTTTTGTTAAAACAATAGAATATTAGAACACAAAAGAACGACAATACAATAGAATACAATACTATAGAATATATTAGAATACATAATTTTACCTAATACAATGGAGGTATACAATGTACAATAGAGCTGACACCCTAAATCGGGCATCATATGGCCAGGAAACTTGTTATATAGAGTAGAAATTCAAATGCGTTCTCCCCGTTCTCAATAAAATTTTCATTTTGTGCTTTTCGTTGCTCTCAAAGCTTATTCAAAGTCATTTTAGTGGGATATCAGTGGGCAATCCTGGACAGTTAAATAAAAGCATCTTATAGCTTAGGCCGCATGTTTTTCGTTGACTGAATTGCCAGTTTTAAGTTTAAGGTCGTTTAGATTTAATCTCCGTGCATTACGTCTTCCCATATGCCTCTATTGTCCTAAACGATAGGGTCACTAATGATCAACAAGGATTTTTCATGGTCGATTTACTTACCAAACACAGTTCTTTAGCTTCAGCAGGCTTTTCTCCCCGCTTTTCTCTTCCCTCTTCACCTTACACCTAAACTTATTTTTCTTTCTAAAATTCTCTTCGCCTTTCCCCTCTTCATAAAAAAAAAACGCGACACAGTCCACAATCACCTCATCCGTCACAGGCACGTTGGCAGCCATATCTGACATAGAAACCTGACCATTCAAAGGACTCTAAGTTATCCTCAGTGCAAAGGTCAAAGTCCCAGGCGTTTTCCAAACTTGCGAGGTGCGCACACAGGACCAAACAGAAGTTATTTTGTCACGCATTCCTCTCAATTACGTCTGGGTAACAGAGGTATGTGTACGCGGTTGAGGCGCAAATTGACGAAGAGAAAGCGTTAACCAAATAGGAAAAACCGAAAACCACCTCGGATACCAAATCCGAAAAACCGTTTGTATTTCTGCCGAAAACCGAAAACCGAATGCTAAAAAGAAGTAAAACCGCAAACCGGAATAGACATTAAAACCGAAAAACCGAAGGAAATGGGTGCAAAAACCGAAAAACCGACCTAAAAAATGGCCAAAACCGAAAAACCGAAAATCCCAACGCCCCCCTCACAGCTTCTTGTTATTTTCATAATTTCAAACTCTTATTTGTAACGAACTTTTAGTTTTATCTTTATTTTTCTGTTAGCCCCTGAATTAAGAAGGTTTGTTTTCAAACCGAAATATTGGGCAAATTTGTTTGAATATATATATTTTGTTTTATTCTTTTATTTACTCCTTCAGGGGCATCTAACGAACAATCTTTGGTGAAATGTATTACTTTACTCAAATGAATTAAAATAAATGATATAAAAGCATTTTCAGGTGTTCTTCTAAGTTGCTGGGAAATATATATGTGTTCCTTTTTCTCAGCATAACACATAGGGAAATTCCCAGCCAGCTGGATAAAAAAATGTCTGTTTCTCAGCCAGCAATTAAAAAAAAAAATGAATAAATGAAAAAAACAATAATAATAAGTTACCAAAAGGGGCTTGGGAACTAATGAAACATTAATGGCAAACTATTTGAAGCTTTTTGTTTATTGTTTTGTACATTTACTGCCGTCTCGAACTTAACCTGTTCGGGTATCTCTAAGTGCTGCTTAAATTTGTTACTAGGAAGCTGAACCCTTTTAAGCCTCAAATTGTCCTCCGATTTTCTTCGATCCAGTCTCCTTTCGATCTGCTCAAGTTAGCCAGCATAGTTTGTTCTTGCGAATCCTTTCTCAAGTTAACCAGCGTAAAAATGGTAATTAAAAAAATATGTACAGAATATTTTGCCAGCCAGCAAGACTTCCGCTGGGGAACAGATAAAGTAAGGAACAGATTCGTTGGGTGCCCCTGCTCCTTCATCGCCTTGCCGTAAGGATCAGTTTGCCCGTTTTCTGATTTTATACAAGTAATTATTGTAGTGATCCAGGTCTACAACTGGGAGATCCGGCACCACTCAACGGTTTGTCGCTGTGGTCTTGCTTATATTTTATATCATCGTAGTATACAATTACAGGGGTGGCGCCGGAAATATGTTGGTGGGGCGAATCTCCCGTTCCGAGAGCCGAAGGCACGAGCTTCTAGGGGTCCGGGGACATGCTCCCCCCGGGAAATTTTTGAAATTAAACTCTCTGAAATGCTATTTCCAGCGTTACTGAGACCGGAGAAACAGTTTCCAAGGCCAGCTTTGAGTTCAGTTTAATTCTCATGAAAAGTACACGAAACACTTTTTGAAACTTGGCTGTAACTCCATTTTGGTTCTTTGTTCAAAGTAAATTCGACTGTCACTCGAATCTGATTCTCTGTCCGTTCTTTTCAGTGTGGGAAGGCTTTGGAAACGAATTTTCCAAAGCGAATTTCTCTGTCATTGGAGGCAGAAAGAAACTGATTTCCAATGTCAGCCATGTTCAATTTGTCAGTTAATGCAATGTCTTTCTTGTGACATAGTTTGTTCGTAGATATGTCTTGAGCCTTCTATGGGCAGAGGCCGAGCGCTAACTCACAGCATTGATGGATTTGTTTGATGGATTTGTCGCCGAAGCTGGAGTCCAATAGCTGACGCCCGAGTAATTCAAGGGGTATTGAAATGCTTGGTTCACAATATTCAATCTCCAGTCTAAAGTCGCAATATCTCCAATGCTAAAATTGTAGGCTTTTGATTAATTAACGGAATATTTATTTTGCAAACTGAATATCAGATCTGGTCTGAATATCAGATCTGGTCAAAGGATGTTATTACACTATTCATCTCCGCCTGTCGCCATTTTGAGCTCGAAAGTTGGTGGGGCAAATGCCACACCTGCCCCACCGGTAGCGCCGCCCCTGCAATAACAAGCTTGTTGTACAACACATAAACAAAGTATTTCTCATCCATTGAGAGATACATGTACGTACAATGCCACTGTACAACTTCAGTAAAAGAGCCATTCCTTGTGTCAGAAAATATCTTAAATGCTTAAGAAATAAGCTAAAAAGCCTACAAAGAAACACAATTTACGTCGGATCGAAAATAAACCATTGTTATTGGCTAAACTAAACAAGCCAATGAAAAGATAGAACATTTGATCCTCCCCAAGCGCTCATAAGTGGCTGACATTCTACAAAATGCAACGTCAAATCATTCTACGAGACCTCTCTACATGAGAGCAACTGATGAGGTTCACCAATGAATCGAAACACGAGTCTTGATTAAAGAGTGTACAGAAAAAAGAACAATTGCATCTGCAAGATTTACAAAACAGCTATCATGCTGGATATTCTAATATTCAGTTCAAACTGGATGCAATGACGTCATACTTCAAACAAATGAAGATACTGCCTAGCTCCGAGAAACACATAAACTTAAACGCAGAATAAACTCTGAGGAGCTAAAAACAGTTGCAAGATCGATGCCACTATTCCAACATAGACCGTGACTATCGCATAAGACTTGGATCTTAGAATCTTTTAGTCGTGATGAAGAAACACTATATCACAAGTTATGTTGACCGCAGACTTAGGCGCTCACATTCATGGACTGAGAAATGAACTGATCCTAAGCAGCGAATAATTCCTACTTAAAGGGAACCTCCATTGTTATAACAAATTGACGTTAAATTGTTGGAAATAAAGTTTAGATTTAAAATTTTTAAAAAGTAGGTGCAAATATAATTTTAGTGTACAAAAAAATGGATATGAATATCGCCTATTTTCGCTTTCAAATTTCCCGCGCGCCGCCATTTTGAATATTTGTGACGTGTTACGGTTGCCGCTATTGTTAAGAATCGAAGTTCTTTTGTATGCAACAATAAGGGAAGCGAATGGCACACTTACCGAGGATGACTAGGACGCGTACCAAGGTGAAAAATAAAACAAAAAACTACGGCGCAGCGATGATACGGGACAGAGGGCTTGTACGTACTTGGATAATCCTCCCCAAGCGCTATGGAAAGGACTTTTGAGGTTATGAAAGACTGATCGCACCAGAATAAGATTATATAGCCAACAACGTGCCCGAGGTTGCGTAACCCATTCTCACGCTACTATTCTTGGGGTTTAAAGTTACGTAATATGTTGAATTTCACCATTGTTTGCCGAAATCCCCGGTGAGAATACTCCTTCTCTCTTTTTTCGCGCCCCTCAGTAGAACTCATTCATATTCTGCTGTCTTATTTCGACTACTTTTCCGAATGATAAAGTAATTTTGTCTGTTTTTATTGATTCTGAGTACAAGATTACCGGCTTCATACAAAAGCGAAAGTTCAACCAGCAGATTTTTTGTTACTTCCACAATAGCTGTACATGTATTTGAACAGAATGAGAGTGTTTTTCATTATTATTTTATTATTTACTTTCTATGTGTTTATTCCTTAAGGCTCAGGCACGATGTTCTGTCTGGTTGATATTCCCTGGAAGCGGGTTCCAACATGTCACCATGGGTTCCATAATAATTGATTCTATAATAATAATAATAATAATAATAATAATAATAATAATAATAATAATAATAATAATAATAATAATAACAATAAGATTATAGTTTTTAGATTTGTATATATAAGTTTTTTTTCTATTTATTTAGTAAGTTATTTACACGTAGAATGAGAAATATTAGAGACATTTATATGCTTAGATTATAGTTTTTAGATTTGTAGATATAAGGTTTTAGTAACTTATTTATTTATTTATTTTTTTAAGTTTCGCTCTTGCGCACAGGTTACGCTTTGCGCCCTGTGTTGCTTTATAACACTGTGCATACAGATAGTTTTACTGCCATAATAATATTTTTTTTTAATTTTTTTTTTATCAACAAATAATTTTATTAACAATTAGAATAACTATTTACAATACATTAAAATTCTAATACGGCAAAATATGTACATTTAAAAAGGTATATCCAGCCTATATTACATCTCATCTGGCCGATCGACTGCAACTGCAACACTGTAAATCCTTGGTAACACTGTAAATCCTTGGCAACCTAGGTCCTATTAATAATTTTTTTTTAAAATAATAATAATAATAATAATAATAATATTAACAATAATAATAATAATAATAATAATAATAATAATCAAATAATTTTATTAACAATTAGAATAACTATTTACAGTACATTAAAATTCTAATACGATAAGATATGTACATTTAAAATGGTATATCTAGCGTTACATTTATATTTACTTTTTTTAAAAAAAAGAAAGGCCTTCAAAAATTAGGTTCTTCAAAATAAATTGTATCCTATAACATTGTTCCAATAATAATTTTTAAATCAAACAATTAACTTTATTAAAAATTTTTTTAAATAATTACAATTATTAACCTACTAAAATGCTAAAAATATTCATAATTACAATCCATAAAATATCGTTAAAGTGTTACTAAAAAAAATTTCAATAATTACAATCCATAAAATATCGTAAAAGTGTTACTAATAAGTGTTAATAATAATAATAATAATAATAATAATTATTATTATTATTATTATTATTATTATTATATTAGAAAGAGTTTTCTCGTAAACAAGTCTTTAGTAAATGATATGCGTAAGTTCCAACAAGAGTGATTTGCGATTTAATACTTTTTGTAACTGCGTCATAACTTACGATTTGTCCGAAAAGAGCACATTCAAAAATATGTTTTGCGAACTTTGTTTGAATTTCTGATTGCACTACTCCTAGACTACCGATAGCTACATGTTGATGTAATTATATATATAATCAGTTCTTTTTTATATGGTTTTCAACGTTCAAAGTTGCACTCGACTTGTTGCGAATCGCAAAAATAATTTTTCTTCCAAAATTTCGGTCTCTCCAAGTCGCAAAAATCATAGCCGGCGCACAAAAATATCGCCAATTCTGCGTATTCAGGTCGCAAAACATTTCATGTCATATATGTGGATGCACATTCTGTTTGCGGAATCGTCTAAACTTTTGTTATAATTTCAGTAAGTTATCGGTAGCCATTTTCAAAAGGTTCACGCTACGAAGACAGACCAACTGAATTTCATAGAAATCAACTTTACTGAACTTTATCCGGTAGTGTAGCCCCCCGGGGGGGGGGGGGGGTACTCAACAAAGTTTTGTACGGGGATGCTCCGCCCCTGAGGTTCAAACCCTTACCCTTTCATATACCGTTTTTGACAGAAAAGGTACCCCTTCCATATACTTTTCAATGAAAATTGTACCCCTTTCATATAGCCTTTACGTGCGTCTGCTTGATATATTTTGAAAGGCCCTTTTTAGAAGACTTAAATGGCAGTTTTCCTTACCTTTTTTACGCCTCCACGGCGTGTTTTCGGTACCCTTTCCTATTCTTCGTGAAATCCCTACCCTTTCATATACTTCAACTCGTGAAATCACGACCCTTTCATATACCTCCAGCCTCAAGAAGGTACCCCTTTCGGGTGGAGCATCCACAGTATAGCCCATTATAGGGAGTACCCCCCCCCCCCCCCCCCCCTCCGCGGGAGTGTAGCAGGCTAGCAGCTCTCAGAAACCTCTATTTTTATTGGCCTTGTAAAACACAGATGCTATTGTTTTTAGAGCTAGGGTCCATTGTTGTGTTGTTTGTTCTATTGTTCTCTCGAAGGGTGTCGAACCAATGTTGTGAGACCTTACGAGAGCTGCTACATTCACGGTTTTGTTTGTAACCGCAGTGATATTCAATAGACGATATTCGTGTTCTCGGTATTGAACTGGAACTAGCTTGCAGACGAGGCTCATGCGGGGGATTCTTTTCACATGCAAATATTTTTAATGATATTCTCCCGCATGAGCCTCCATTGCAAGCTAGTTCCAGTTCAATACCGAGAATACGAATATTGTCTATTCGACGGGCGGCCCACAGGCGTATGAGGGGGAGGAGCTGGGGACTGCATTTCTGGTCGACTATTCGGTCACCACAGACACAGTAAAATTACTGAATTATTTAGTGATTCAATGTCTTTATTTGTTTTTATTTCGTAACTCACATTACTCATTAAACCGGCTTTCTAACCGAGCTCTATACTACTCGATCATGTCATTTATGTGATAGCTCCATTAGATGCTAACCACGTGAGCAGGCATAGAACGACAAATTTGCGTTTTGGTCCGCCAAGGGTGGGAATAAGACAAAGTATACATTTGGCGACCATCTTGCTTATTAGGACAGTATGTGTGGTTGGTATCTGGTCGATTAAAGTCATGTCTTCGTCGAAGTCTCGTAAAAGATCTTATCCGTACCGTATGAAGTGCGAAGAATACGAAATGTAGAAGCTGATTATCGGATCGTTTACAGTGGTAGAAATGTAAAATGTCAGCGACTGCTAGACTCATCATCATGACGAATAAACATGACGTCACGAGTATCATTCGGGCAAATTAACAACTAACGGCAATCAAAAATATCAGATCCATCCGTTTCTAGGCTGTGAACAGGCTTCTTTTTGGGGAATTGGGTTAGGTTAAAATCGGCGAGCAAAGCAAGCTGAGCGCGGATTGCCGCACCTTCCCTCTTCCCCAGTCCTCGCTTCGCTCGCCGATTTTAACCTAACCCAATTCCCCAAAAAGAAGCCTGTTCACAGGCTAATCCGTTTCTTACCTGTAATTTCGCAGTCATGCTGTAGCCGGGAAATCTGTCAATATAGCCGATGAAAAATGGCAATTTTCACACGAATAAACTCGGAGTTAATTTTCTTTTTCAAAGTGATCCGCCATCTTCGAGCTTCCTTATTTCGCGAAGAAGCCTGGTACAAGTGATGTGGACAAATGGTACAGAAATTACGGTCAGTCCTCGACTACAAATTAACCAACCTAGAAATTTTCCCACGAGAAAAATCTAAATCATAATCCCTCCGCTTTTGTTTGCTACAGGTGGGCCACTTTTGCCTGGTTAATTTAATTACTTTTCCTCTAAACCTTTTGTCTTGTTAATCCAGTTGTTTTGATTGTACAAGTCCAAGCGCGTCGTCGTCTCTTTTAGTTCGTGTGTAACTTAATTTAAAACACCATAAGTAATTATGAAGTCTTAAGACTGTGGAACTTGTGTTTCCATTTACGACAGAAACACTGACAAACACTTTATTAAGCTGTTTACAGGTAGTTATGTTATTCTCTTCGGCGTCCTTTTCACAAAACTTTTGTTATCTTAAGAGTGTAATCAAACTAAGCAGATCACGTCCCGAAAAGTACAGCGCACTTATTCCAGTAACCACGTAGTGCGGATTGGTCTCAAAATACGTTCGATTGAATTTAACTTTTCGCCCCGCGGCGTTATTCCAGTATTTCACCGTTGAGTTATTAAACAGTTACTTTAGGTTTTATTAGCGAAACCCAAATAAGCGGCAGTAATCCCTCAAAGAACGCCGTTGTTTCTACGAACACAAAAACACTTGAACAGTCGCTAGGTTTCGACCAATCACAGCGGGTTGCTGGGGACTCGAATGCGCTCTACTTTAGCGTGGGTCCATCTATATAAGAAAAAGTTCAGTTGAGACGCGGACGCAGACCAGAGAAGACCAATTAACTTTTCAACAGTCTCTGCAGTTTCCAAATCATTCCCTCACAAGTCAGAAACGTCCCTCAATAATATAAAGGAATGAATGGTTTTCATGGAAACGCTACGGAATCGAATTACGGAACCATGCAAAAGTACTGCTGAAGAAGTTTCATTTGAATGGTCACGCCATAGGATTTCGTCCACAGTCTTAAAAATTAGAGCAAATGGTACCATGCAAAAGTACTGCCAAAGAGGTTTCATTTGAATGGTCACACCATAGGATTTCATCGGCAGACTCAAAAGTTAGAACAAAATTGGTACCATGCAAAAGTACTGCTGAGCCGTGATTAGGGTTTTCCGATTTAGCGGAAAATTCTCTTAATTGGAACACATTATTCCGCCTATTAAAACAAATGTAATTGAACCCACTTTGTTTGCCCATTAAATGCCTATTTATCTGTTTGCTTGTTTCATAACAGGGAGCCCAGACAAATTGCATAAGTCACTCCAAAAGAATGCATAAACTATCGGTAAAAATATCAAACCACGTGACCTCATTTAACCTCGATCAAACTCGAATCAAACTTTACTAAAAACTCATTTTCCGTGTTTTGTGAGTGCCGTCCGGGGTGCGTAAGTGCGTAAGCATCCAGTTAGTTCACTGATACAAATAGTATTAGACTACGCGAGTAATCTCTTTTTTCAGAGATAGCTTGACGAAACACAAGCGCCCGCGAAAGTCGCCGCCATCGAGGAGACGGGACGCTAGGAGAAAATACTTGTTTCGTCTGCTCCACTATCCCTTAAAAATATAAGATTCTACACAAATATTGGGTCTGATCGTTAGAGGTTAACACTTTTCCCGCCGTATTAACCCTGGACCGGGCTTTTTTGGACCTTCTGGGACCAGGGGGCTCCAAAAGCCCCCTATCTAAATCCGCAAATATGAAAGCGACAGCATGAAACTTTGAGGATGCATTGTATGTCTGAAAATGTTGAAGGTGCGACAAGCATATAGAGATGTGCGATTTTCACCCTTGGAATTTAAAGGTGCGATGAAAAAGAAAAAATATTCTGACGCTTCACAAGTCATAGAGTTCACGTATTCAGGCCCCGTCAACACGTATCCGGATATTTTTGAATCTGCAACTTTTTTGTTACGGATTAGAAAATATTCGCGTCCACACGTGGCGTATTCGAATTGTATTTGCCCGAATTCGCCGGATACGTGTCGACGGAAGGCCAATCCGCAACAAAAAAGTTGCGGATTCAAAAATATCCGGATACGTGTGGACGGGGCCTCAAAGAAAAATTAAAAACAATAAACAATAAAAGAACAATTAATAAACCCGGCTGTTAAAACTTCATGTTTGCCGAAGTTTGTGACAAGTTTTTGCGTCATTTTTTGCGTGTGTAATATGGAAGCCACCTCCACGCAGCAAAAAAAAAAAATGAAAAAAAAAATGAACTCTAGTTTGGTACACTATGGATACTCTGCCACCTGCTCCAACGTTTTTTAACCGAGATTTATTCATTTTTGCTGTCATTTTTTTGGGCCAGCAAATGATCTTTTGGATACCAGCGGATATAGATGAAATTCTTCCACCACCCATTTTTATCTCGTTAATGCGCATGCGCATTAAGCGAGATTTCGGAGTCAGTCACGAAAAAAGGGACAAAAGTTGTTAGCAAAATTTTGTGGACTTTTGTCCGGGGGGGTTTCTTCCTTCTTTATAGAAGTTATATTAGGGCATTGAAGATATGGTTGGTTAAACCGGTTAGGATTTCAAGAAGGGCGTCACATACTGCACCTAACATTTTTGGGGAGCACCCCCGGACCTATTGTTAATTTCCCTAGGGTATTGGGATGTCAGAACTTGTCATGAACTTGTCATATCTCACATTACGTTACCGCAAAGGCATTAAGTTCTTCTTAAGTTTCGATATCTCACGTTACCTATCAGCTTCAATTTTTTGGCAAACGCAGTTTGAGAATTTCACGGTGTATTTTTACGAATGGCGACGTTTTAAGAAAGTTAAATGGGACGGGAAAGTTTGTGTTTTAATATGAGCGATATGGCAGAACAAAATTTGCGTTTGTTCTAGTACGCGGGTGGCGACTTAGAATTTTAAACATGAACGCTTATCAGCATAAGTGGAAAAGCGTTATTTCCTGAATTATTCTAGAGCTCTCACGCAAGTATGAACCTACCTGCCATGATCTATCAAGAAACGAAACATAATTATTATCAATTCGCTGTTCTGACTCAAATGAGTTCAAATTTTATATTCAAGTTCCGATGAATTTCATTGCATTCTCAAATGCTTGTTCATTTGGCTCGGATGGTTTTATGCCGGTGGATTTTCAAGATCAGTTGCTTATACGCGCCACACTGTGAAAGAAATTTCCGGGAAAGTTTAAAATTTTACAAGATTTTGGTCTATTCTCTTGCCAAATAATGCCATTTCAATGTAATCGATTTTTGTTACAGTTAGCGTAAACTTCGAGTTCTACGAAGGGTTCGAGTTTAATCAATTTTTGCATAACCGGAATTCAATTGGATAAAAATGTACGACGATGAGTCGTGCACTTGTAATAAGCTGAGCGTGCAAGGCCTAGCCGTGTGGTTTTAACGCAATGAGAAGTTCGTAGACAATATAATAATTAAGGCCTTTAAAAATCAGTTGAAATCATTAATTCAAATGGATGGACTCAATACTTATTTAATTTACTCTTAATTCAAAAGATAAATAGTATTGAAATATTTATGAAGAGGAATTTAACCGTTGCAACCCCTTAAAACTGTACTTATCTATATCCTTGGTGCACTGTATTAAGTTTTTAGAAGACTTACCTTCTACTTGCAGCTGAAAAAGCTAGGCTTAAACGTAACAGTCGCTAGACTGTCAAAAATGCCAACGAAGGTTTTAGCGAGCTCCACGCAGCTATAAAGCGTAGCGAATACAAGCTAAAATTACAGCCTTTACTGAGACACTTACGATACGACCAAAAACAGATCGCTGCATTCACCCGTCTCATAAAATAGAAGTCTGTATACAGGTGAACATTTCAAGTTCGTTTACCAACAGGTTGCAACTAAACTGACTGAAAATTCTAAAAACTGACAGGAATCTTCTGCGACACCTCCTTTCAACAACCTTGACGGGCTTTTTTTAATTTCGTTCCTATTACAAATTAAGTTATCGTCTCTTTCGTAGAAAAATACGTAAACATTAGGAACATCAAACTTTAAGAGGGTATAAAGGAAAAGTAACACACATCTGAACAGCGCCACCATTTTGGACGGCAATCTATCCGTTCCGATGTTAATCGCGTAACTCTTTCCTCTTTTCCGGTTCTAGATTTCTGTTCGTGAAATGACCAGATTTTTTCCGGATATATAATTGATACTATCCATTAGATTATTACAATGGAACTCAATTCATTCTATAGGTGTCAGAACATTCACTGAAGCGTGATGCTTGAAGTTGTTTCTCGCGGTGAATTTGCCTGTAAAGAGCTGTAAACCCGGCGCAGCTTTTTCTCGACAGCTACAGTGAGCTTACTTTACCATTTTGTAAACAAGGCCAAACACACGACAAATTAATCTAGCACTGCTAAATGAGGGTGCTAATGGGGGTACCCAATTGTCAGTTAACTACTATTTTTTCGGCCAATATGCACGGCAGCCATGTTGCATGGCAGGAACAATAGATTCTTTTTCCCATGGGAAAGAATGTTCTTTCTAATGCAAAATATTTTCTTTGTTCCTGCCATGCAACATGGCTGCCGTGCAAAACCTCTATTGTCAGTTAACAAGAGGCTACACTGGTAGCCTATACTCATGCGCTTGTATAAGAAAGTTTCATGTTTTTCTTTTTTAACTGGGTCACGCTGTCGGAAATCGGTTCATTTCAATATTTTCATTCATTAATCTTATCAAGTGATTTAGCTTGACAAGTAGGAAATTACGAATATCAGTAAGGCTTTTAAATTTGCAAAGTTAAGATAAGGTTACTTTAAAGGCCATGAGAATGACCAGAGTGAATGCGTTTTCGGGATTGGACTTAGAACAGCCGCTTTACGAAAATTATTCGACATTAGATTCTCATACAAAAACCATAATTTCTCACCTGTCAAGATAGCTTCCAAAACCGTAATAAGGATCGTCAGTATTAAAGATGTCTGTTTGATACAGGATCGTACACAGAGAGTATGGGAAGGAAAAAAATCGAAACTCACTGATGCTTGTGTCCAATAAAATACGGTGTGTCCACTTACTTTGGAGTCTGCTTAATACAGGTTTTAGTGTAATCAGAAATCTTACTCATTTAATCTAACACTGAAAAGGGCTCGTGTGGTCAACCCCTGGGTCAACCCGCGTTCGCGTGCTAGGACAAAATGACGAAACAAAATACACACCATGTATCTCATTTGTCGCACTTCCCATTAGAAAAGGTAGCTCCATTTCCAACTGAGCCTTTGTAACAGCTTTCCCGTCGATCTTCTCTAATCGGAACAACTTTAAATCAAACTCACCGAGTCCAAATTTTCCGCTTATTGTTTGATTATATGTCCATTGAATTGTGCTTTGTCATGTCAAACGGTATGCGACTTATGTGTCATTCGAATGCCGATCCTTTGTCATCATCTCGATAAAAACTCAGAATAACTTTGACCACGCCACTCGACGCCATCACGGAGATCAAGGTCAACGCTCTACGACCCTGGTACCTTTCGCATATAATATCGGTTAATATGTCACCTGGTCACGCAGCGAGGCAGGTAAAAGTCACAAAATAGCTTTGCTGTTAGGAAAAAACTATGTTGCTTTTATTAACAACAACAATCGTTAATTTAGTATAATTAATAGAATGTCACTTAACTGTTACCGTATTTTCTCGATTAAACGCCGGGCCCCGAATAAACGCCGGGTATAATTGAGGAAGTTGTAAGTAAGCTCCTCAAACGTTTGTTTGTGGTATAATAAACTTAAGATTTAAGGGCAAGGTACAAGGCTGCCAAGAAAAACGAATAATAACCCTTTCTTAAAAAATGGCGGGCGAGAAAAAACTGCTGATACAAAGAAACTCGATCCGGGTCCACAAGGCCAAGTTTGAAATAAACGCCGGGGGCATTTAATAGAGAAAATACGGTAACTTTTCATTTATCAGTTAACTACTATATTTTTGGGCAATTGTCAGTTAACTGTTAACCCCATCAGCACCCTCCTAAACGCACTGGTATTCTGAATTTCACTTTTGCCGGAACGCAATTGGCATGAAAACAAAACGAAAAAAACTCGCGAGATAATAACGCCTTTTGTCACAACATTTCACCCACGACTGAAAAACCTTAAACAAATACTGGTGAAAAATGGAGTTTCGTTCAAAACCAACCATTCCTGAAAACTATTTACAAAACGCCGCCTAACACATCATACAAGACGTAAATCACTTAACGACACGACTCATAACAGCCAAAGCTAATATAAATGCATCGCAACCGCAAAACCACATAGCGGAGTCGGTGCAGGCCTGTCATGAACCTCATTTCGATCTAAGGGAAACTAAAAAAGTGACCGCCAGGAGTGGTGCCCTGTTTATCCGCTCCAGACCCAATATTTTCTATATAAGTGCATCCATAGCAGACGTGACCGAAAAATGACCACGTGATCACCATTTTCCCGCCATTTTTCACGTCAAAATATATAAAACAGCAGACTTGATACTTTAGCTAACTACAAAACTTTCCGTTTCATTATGCAAGAGTAGGAACAGCAAAATACCATAAATTTTGACTCTCGTTCTATTTTCGAATACTGCTGGAGAGTTGAAAAAGAAATGGCTGATGGCGCGATGTCTGCTAAACATAGCTCAAATTGTCCTGGCATGGGGAAAGGCAGCTCTAGAGAAATGATATGTTGTTACGGCCTCCTTCCATTAGATTCGGCAAATGTGAAGTTCAATGTTTGAATCGGGCCTTACTTTAAGTCACCATTTGTTGTGTCAATTGATATTTTGATAATTAATATTAATGTCTCATCTGATCAGATATAAAGTCATTGCACGTGACGTATTATCGATGTGGGCTTTTAATTGTTTTGAAATTGCGGCAATCTATTGTATTTGATTTAGAAAGTCTTTTCCATTGTCAAATATCCCAACAGAAAATAGACAATGAATAACTGAAAATGCACTGTGTAAATTGAACCAACAACACATTTTCATCGTCAATTAGCTAGCAAGGCGGGAAAAGTCTTTCACTTTCATTTCACTAACATCAAAATTATTTACATTCACACTCGTGATTCTTTGTTACTCATAACTTTTTTTGACTTGCACCAACACGAATTTTCAAACCAAGTTCTCTCAATCTTCTCTATCCTGCCAAGAACCATATCCAGTTGACTACTGCGCCTCGCATTTTCTACATAATGTCTGATTCTACAACGCCATCTTTACCATATTTATTTTATATTTTAGATTCTTCTTTTTTTAACCTCATGTTTCAATGCATTAACGAGATGGCTTTAAGAGCCCTTTGATTTTGGTCCCAGTAATGCACACGTTTCTAGTACAGCTGCCGTTGCTAGCTTTGTTTGATGATTTTTCCTTGAAAGGATTTATTTTCTTTATTTTAAAGCGACTGAATTAGATTAAATTACTTAGATTAAATTAAAATAAAGTTTGTATTCCATCATGAGACATTATATTTATTGCAAGGCGTGATGTAGTCCAACCTCGTTCCCAGGGTCTCTCTTCTTCCCGCCCCCTGGAGCGAGAGAGAGAGAGACCCTGGTTGGGGCTGGTCACGTGTCTCCAGAATAAACTTGAGCCTGAGGGAGGAGTCCGTTGTTTCTCAATTTTTTGTCGCGTTTCGTTTGTCAACTTCAATTCGAGGCTGTCACCTTCCTAGCTTCGAAGCTTTGGAGCAAGTCGACCGACATGTTTTTTACGGTTTTTAGCAGTCTTCAATTCGCTATAAACAATAGCAGCCAATCAAACATTAATTTCAAAGCGAAGCAATGCAAGTGCTTGGAAGCAATCTATTTAGGCAGAGATGTTGTGGCCGTCTTATGATTTTTCATCGTCTCCCGTCGCTGTTATAAGAAAAACACATCAACGAGAAACACATCAACTTAAACGCAGAATAAATTCTGAGGAGCTAAAAACAATTGCAAGATGCCAGTATTCCGATATAGACCGCATAAGACTTAGATCTTAGAATCTTTTAGTCGTGATGAAGAAAACGTAACTATAGCGCAAGTTATGCTAACCGCAGACTTCCGCTCGCATATTTAAATCACGGACTAAGAAATGAACTGATCCTAAGCAGAAAATAATTCCTACTTAAGCGGCTACTACTGATCTTGCAACTCTTTCAAATTGGGCCAAAAAAAAACATTGTTATGCCAACGAGCTAGCAAACTGCGACGGCGTAACTAAATATTCTAAACGGCTCTGGAAAGCGTAAATTCTTCCTGTCAGTATCACAGCTAGAGATTTTTTCCTAAGATCAAAGAAACGGCAACATTTAGAACAACAGGCCTGTAGTGTCGAGCGAGAATTCACGTGTAATGTCGAGCGTGCGAGTTCAGCCAATCACGGTTAGGGCGTTGTTTAAAGTATATAAAAGCGAATGTAATGTATTCAAGGATGTGTGTGAAAGTCAGTGGACTAACAGCCAGTTCAGGAATAAAGTGTGTGTTTCTTTGCAGTCGTTGTTTAAGCCGTACGTGTCTACATTGGCGACGAGAATCGAGCGATTTGTCGTGGTAGTCGACAGGGATTTTGTCAGCGATGCCGGGAGGCGAGGAATCGAGCGAATCGGGTACGCCTAGTTCAAGTGGTTCGAGTACGGCGGTTGTTTTGGATGTTGGAACTTTAGAACGGTTTAATCCAAAGGTTGAACCACACAGTTTGAATCAACGGTGGAAGAAATGGAAGAGAGCGTTTAATTTGTACGTTACCGGGAAAGGAGTACAGAATGACGGACAGAAGCGAGCTTTGTTTTTACATGTGGCCGGAATAGATGTGCAGGAAATTTATTTTACGCTTGCCGGCGAGGGTGCGAGTTCCAGTTTTGCGGAAACAGTTAAAGTGTTGGATGACTATTTCATTCCAAAGGCAAATGTTCCTTTCGAGAGGCACCTGTTCAGGCAAATCGCGCAGGAAAGCGGAGAAACTGTCGATCAGTTCGTTTGTAGGCTTCGTCAACGTGCGACTAGTTGTGAATTTGGCGAAAACGAAGATGACTACATCCGTGATCAAGTGATCGATAAATGTTATTCGAGTAAATTGCGTCGGAAATTCCTGGAGAAAGAGGGAGCAGTCACATTGGAAGATTTGTTGAGAATTGCAAGATCACAAGAAGCAGTTGATCGCCAGTTGAAACAATACAGTGCTGATCAGTTACAAGCGGGAAGTCCAGTGAACAGCCAAGGTCAACAGGGCCAAGGTCAAGTGAGTGATCAGTTAAATGCAGTGGGTGCAGGCAAGTCTGATGCAATTGCTGGTTCCAGGAAAAAGAAGACATGCTTCAGTTGCGGGCAAGAAGGACATTTCAGTGGAGACAGAAAGTGTCCGGCTCGTGACCGAGTTTGCAGAGGTTGTGGAGGCATTGGGCACTTTAAGGTCAAGTGTCCTCGAGGCCAGCAACGCAATACGCCTGAACCAGGGTCCAAAGTCGGCAGGGGCAGACGAGGTGGTGGACGTGGACGCGCGCGGGGACGCGGGAGGCCTCGCGAGATGAATCTTGTCACAGAAGGCCAGGATGCAGAACCTCCTCGAGGAGCTCAAGGTCCCAACTATGCGTTTGTGGTGGAAGACGGGAGGCAAAACTGTGGTGTGGTGACTTTAGTCGTCGGAGGTGTGGTGTTGTCTGATGTGCTTATCGATTCTGGAGCTACGTGTAATGTGATTGGTCAACAGACCTGGGAGATGCTTAAACTGAACGGAATCAGATGCGAGTCACGCAAATCAGCTAGAGAGCTCTTTGCATATGGGGGAACAGAACCTTTACCAACTCTTGGAACTTTTACTGCAGATGTGATGCTGACTGAGAGCAATGCCCATTGTAAAGCAGACTTTGTGGTTGTCAAGGGCAACGGACGAACGCTGCTGGGCCGAGAAACCGCTGAGACACTCAATCTCCTACGCGTTGGTCCTTCACAAGCAAACAGTGTAACTGCTGGTCAGCTGGAGAGCGATATCCGAGAGAAATACAAGGACTTGTTTGAGGGTGTCGGCTTGCTTAAAGGGGTAGAGCTCAAACTTCACATCGACGAGTCAGTAAATCCTGTTACCCAGCCAGTGCGGAGAACGCCCTTCGGGTTAAGAGAGAAAGTGGAAAAGAAGCTAGACGAGCTCCTTGACCAGGACATAATAGAGGAAGTGCCAGAGGGTCCTTCAAGTTGGATTTCGCCTTTGGTAGTGATCCCGAAACCCGATGGAGACGTAAGGGTATGCGTAGACATGCGCCGTGCGAATGAGGCAATAATCCGCGAGAGATTCCCAATTCCCACTGTGGAGGAAATTTTGTACGACTTAAATGGCAGCACGGTGTTCAGCAAGATTGACCTCAGATGGGGATTCCATCAGATTATGCTCAGCGAAGAAAGCAGATACATCACTACGTTTGTCACGCACCGAGGCTTGTATCGGTATAAACGTCTGATGTTTGGAGTGACGTCAGCGCCAGAAAAGTATCAGCAAATTATCAGGGATGTGTTGAGAGGTTGCGCTGGTGTAGCGAACATTGCAGATGATCTCATTATTCATGGCAAAGATGTAGCCGAGCATGACCGATGTCTTTTTGCGGTGTTGGACAGGTTGAAAGAAGTGGGGTTGACGGTGAATGGAGAAAAGTGCGAATTTCGGTTGCCAAAGCTCACGTTCTTCGGTCATGAACTGACCAGCGATGGCATAAACCCAAGTGAAGAGAAAGTGGCTGCGATCAGAGATGCACGGCCTCCGAAAGATGCGTCTGAAGTACGTTCATTCATGGGTCTGGTCCAGTACTCTGCGAAGTTCATGCCGGATGTTGCTTCTGTTGCTAAGCCAATTCAAGAGTTGACAAGAAAAGGTGTTACCTTCAAATGGGGCGAGGAACAGCAGACAGCTTTCCAAGATCTGAAGGAGGATCGAGTCAGCTGTCAGCTGTCAGCTGTCAAGTCTGAAGGAGGATCGAGTTAGTTACTTGGTTGGCAGCCTACAGGTCCACTCCACAGGCAACCACAGGTGCCACGCCATATTTCTTGATGTTTGGGCGTGAGATGAGGTCGAAGTTGCCGGAGTTGAGAAGAGAGACCGTTGCAGTGCCATTGGAAGAAGTTCGTGATCGAGGTTGGTCCAACAAGCTGAAAGGCAAGTTGTATGCAGATTCAAGAAGAGGTGCCACACCCAAGTCCATACGTGTCGGTGACACAGTTTTGCTGAAAGCAGAAAAGTCAAACAAGTTTTCAACCAACTTCCGTCCGGATCCTTTTAAGGTGGTTGAAAAGGCAGGAAGTGAGGTGACAGTCCGAAGCGGTGCTGGAGTCGAGTTCAAACGTAACAGTGTTTTTGTAAAGAAGTATAACGACCCGAGTGGTGTATCCAGAGAACTTACAGGTGGAAGGGATAGGGATGTCCAGCCAACCGGGTCAGAATTTTCCGCAAGTAATCCAGTAGTTCCCGAGCCTGCTCTTCCCGAGAGTTCGTTTGAAGAAGGGGAAACGGAAGTGAACATTCCCGAGCCAGCGATTGTTCAAGAAGGATTACGGAGATCTTCACGTGTCGTCAGAAAGCCCGTACGCTTTCAAGACTATGTCCCACACTAGGAGTGTATTGAAAGAACTTACAGGACTTACTCCTGTCTGACTTTGAGAGACTTATTTGTTTATTTTGAACTTTGTTTTGTTTTGGACATTCGTAGTCAACTCTAAGGAAAGGAGAGAATGTAGTGTCGAGCGAGAATTCACGTGTAATGTCGAGCGTGCGAGTTCAGCCAATCACGGTTAGGGCGTTGTTTAAAGTATATAAAAGCGAATGTAATGTATTCAAGGATGTGTGTGAAAGTCAGTGGACTAACAGCCAGTTCAGGAATAAAGTGTGTGTTTCTTTGCAGTCGTTGTTTAAGCCGTACGTGTCTACAAGGCCTGTTATATCTTTATTTTGATCTGAAAGGAAAAACCTCTCAGGCACGTACTTGGGGTAGACTTATTCTAAAGCTGGGCTAAAATGCTTTTAGCGACGAGCAGGATGTTTGTGCTAGGCCTGTCACCTTTTATAACAACTTATGTAAAGTGTCACTTGATCAGTTCAGTGTCGCGACTCGCGACATCATTCAAAACGACAAAATAACTAGCCTGTTCCAGGCGTTCAGATGGTGGGGAAAGCGCGAATAGTTGGGGAAGGCGCGAAGAAAAGCGAGCGAAAAAATTGCGGGGAGGCTGGGGAGAGGAAGCGAAAGAACGCCTGTAAACATTCTTAACAAAAGGTTGTTCCGGTATACCGGGATCCGGTATACCCTCTGATTGGTCAATTATGACACTTTGTCAACACTCGAGTGCTCATGAGAAATGTGATATGGTGGAGGAAAGACAACTTTCATCGAGGCGTAAACAAAACAGTCGCTAGACTGTGAAACTCATTACAATGCAGTGAGAAGAACCGACTGCACAAACGACAATGGAGAAAAAAAATTAGAGCTCCGGAAAAACCGTCAATTCTCAACTACAAAGCGGAGCAGTGACTGAAATGCGCTTGATTTATACTCTCTATGAAACATTGCATAGCTTTATAAAAAAGCTGCAATTATCTCTGAAAATTCGGACCAACATATCACCAGTCCATGAAGAAAACGACCCGAGGCTTGCAATAAAAACACTGCTGGGCCCAGCGAAAATAAAACTAATTGCAAGAAACCATTGACGGTCGATAATTTCAAACTAATAGATCCGACTACCTAAGAGATTCAGAGAGAGTGAAAAACCTTACGTTAACTTCTACTAGAAAATGGCTACATGAGCACAGCAAGAGGTCAAACAAAACTAAAGAAAACCGCCGATTGAACAGAGCTCCAGAGCTCCAGACTGAAGAAAGCCGCCGAGTTGAAGAAAACAGAGTTGAAGAAAACCGCCGAGAATACAGCATAATTTCAAAATGACCTCCAAATCGAAGCTTGCTCTAAGCTTACATGCAATGTTAAAGGTTTTACTGCAGAGCTATTCTAACAAATGCCACGATGGCATAATAAAGAACATCGCTATGAAACAGACGCCCCGACAAAGAGGTCAAAACTAGCAGACAGCTTAAAAACACAAATGACCTCGAGACTATAGTCTGTATCATTTTGCGAGTTTAGAAGGCTTTTAATTCAGTCACCTCGAATTCTCCATACACCCGCTACAAATACATGAAGCATCATTTTGCGAGCTTAAATATAAAATGGCTAAAACACTCGCGAGGGAGTCGTGTTGGCCTGTCACTCTTTATTACACCAAATCTAATCCCGGAAATCTAATCCTATTTTAATTGACAGATGATTGACAACTGAGTTGGCGGTCTAAAAGTGGGCGGAAGGACATTTTGTTTAGAATGATTACAGGCGTTCCCTCGCCTCGCCTCCCGCAATTTTTTCGCTCGCTTTTCTTCGCGCCTTCCTCAACTATTCGTGCTTTCCTCACTATCTGAACGCCTGGAACAGGCTACAAAATAACAAGAGAAAGCTAATAGGTTCTGCAGACGACTAACGACACAGAGCCACCGATGAAAATGCCATTTGTTAAGATTTTCTTTACCTCTATTCCTGCCGAAGGCTGCAGTTGATTTGAAAACATAAGTCCGCGGCGGCTGTTTCTCTTTTCCTGCGCCTTCGAACTCTTCAAATGTCGAGGCGCGGACGGCGACACTTCGATCCACCTTTTCACCCTTTCGAATTAATTTTCAGTCTGGGTAATCGTGGTCTTGAAAACATTAAAATTATTTAATTTCCTTTCACATAGCCGGTACAATAGATTTGGCAATAAATCGCTGCGTTTCAGCGGGCTACCGTAAATGTTCTCGGCTGTGGCGAGCAGTACGCGATTCCCTTTGCTGAAGAGAATTTTCCAGTGGGAAACTTCCCCAACCGATTTACATATATTACATAGCCTACAGCAAGTTGAATTTTTGCTACCATAGGATCTATAGATTTTTTCCGGCGTTTGCGATAGACAACCACTTGAGATTGCACTGTGATCAAACGCATCTTTGACCCGAATGAGTTTGTTTTGACCAGATCGGGGCAAGTACGTGAGGTTTGTTTTCATAGCAAAACTTTCCTTTTTCCCCTGGACTCGGTATAGACAAATTTCACACTAATGAGCCCCTCCCTCGAATTGTTCATTTGTAATCTCCCAGATTTTGGGAGACACGTGACCAGCCCCAACCAGGGTCTCTCTATCTCTCGCTCCAGGGGGCGGGAAGAAGAGAGACCCTGGGAACGAGGTTGGATGTAGTCAACTTTAATTTACTCATGGGCAATGAATAGCTGAAATTCCATTATGCAAATTGCATCCAATTAACGAGGGAGGCGGAAGGTCGTTAGAGTGACCCACCCAGTTTGCATTGCGCGCTTCCCTTGTTGTTATGATACGGCTCTATTCCATATTTGGGCAAGCATATCACCTCTTGCACGAGTGAATTGGGGGTCGTGACTAGAATGGATACTCCAAAATCAGGTTGGACCACCCCGAACACTTATTGAGAATTATATAAACGTCATGTCGATACTTGGGAATTTATTTTCAACAAATTTTTAAGTGTAAAAAAGAAAATCTAAAATCCCCACTCACGATTGAACCTGTGACCTCAGCTCGGGTTAGGCTTACATAGCCTACCGTACCAGAGTACCACCTAGCTTCTCGGGTTGTTTAGGCCTAAATTTAAATATAAACTGCCAACCCCAACCTCATAATATAAGTCTCAATAAGGCGTCCGAGGTGGTCCAACCTGATTCTAATCACCACCCTCAGAAAATGGCGGATGAACCAACGTAGGCGCGCAATGCAAACTGGGTGGCCATAATGATGAAAAAAAAAAGCGATTTATCAGTCGGGACAACGTCTCTTTAACAAGACAAACAACATTCACTCAAAAGTTGATTAAATAACCTTTTTAATTAAGCCAATCCATTAATACAATAATAATTTGCTGAAGAACTTCAGAAGAATATAAAAATTATAGTTGTTCGATGTTTCGATTTTCCTTGAACGTGCAAAAAGATTCCATCCGCGCGAAGTTATTCATAAGCTTATAACACGCACAAAAAATGTCAATTATGTTTACACTCATTTATATTCTTATGTCACCTGGATATTTTCACTCTTTGCCTTGAAAATGATGTTAGAAACGTCGGACAATAATAATTATCTAAATTTAATCTAAACGTCTTAATACTTTACAAATAAAGAAAAGGAAGAAATAATTTTCTACAAGAAGTTGAATAGTGCCGTATTCGTTTCCACAAACCTTAAATTTAACTGACAAATTACACAGTGCAAGTATATAATACATGTGATACATTTTTACAAATTGCTTATAGATTGTCCCTTTTAACACCAAAATACCGTTGAAAAGAATTCCAGATGGAAAACTATTTCAAACTAAGTGATTTCGTGTAATAATAATTATTAATTACGCTTTCTTGAACGAAGGGGAACAGTACGCGGGATTAGTTACTTTTTTAACGTACTTTCTTCAGGCACCACATGGATTTTAAAATATATCATTCTTTCAAGAGTCGTTTAAATGAACCCCGGCGGCCCTATACCTAATTGTAATAACGGTTATTAACGAGACATGAAAGAATCAAAGCAATAAATGTGAAGTCCGCACGGATTTTCGTTAAATATTTTACTTCATGCTAAAGTTTCTATTCACACGATTGCAGCAAGCCATTATTGAATGAAATAAGTTAATCCATCTCTCCCATGATAGTTGTTCTAACGATAGCCTCGGTAACCCTGTATGGATCGCAGTTAGAAGCGGGTCTCCTATCCTCTAGATAACCCATGCCGTCTTCCGCGCACTGGCGTGGAATTCGCACGCTCGCGCCACGGTTGGCCACGCCGTGCGAGAAGTTGTGGATGCTGGCGGTTTCATGACGGCCTGTCAAACGCCGTTTGTTGTCTTCTCCTCCCTTAGGATCGTACATGCTGATATGATAACTATGGCGGGTGGAGAGTTTCTCAATGGCGTCATAGATATACTTGATGCCTCCTTCTTCTCGCATGGCGAGAGTGCTGTGGAGAAACAAACTGGAATTAAGACAAGTCTAGACTTCAAACTAGACCAAAAGGCTTGGTCAACACAAAAAGGAGAGATCAGTGGAAGAAAAGCCTTTTATCGGTACAGTTACAACATGAAAAACAGCAATTTTTGTTTACTTGCAATTTTTGACTCTCTTTCAGGACTCCACTGGTCTGAAATATTTCACTTTTACCCTATTTAAGTGCACATGTTAATCAGTTGTGTTAAGTTATGAAGGTACCAACTCACCTGTAATTGGTGTGTGCACCAGCTCCATTCCAATCCCCTGGCATGGGTTTGGGATCAAAAGAAACCTTGAAACCAAAATCTTCAGAAACTCGATACAAGAGAAATCTTGACATCCAAAGCTGGTCTCCCATGCTGATTCCTTCACAAGGACCCACTTGGTATTCCCACTGAAGAAAAATAAGATTCAAGCACAAGGTTTAAGACTCCATTAGTGGTTTATATTAGGACATGGGATATTGGGGCAAACAATACAGTCTTGAAAACATTGTAGTAGAGGTTTGACTGTAATAATAAGGATACATAAAATTTCTGGAGAAAATATTGTAAGGCTATGGAATATTGGGAAATGAAAAAAAAATGGGAATTTTGCCCAAGGAGGGTGTGGGGGGTGGCCGGGGGTGGAGGTGGGGGTAATTCCAACCCCATATAAACTATACAGGTATGGTTTTGTACAAGGGGTGACAACTCTGAGAAGGCCTGTTTTGGCAGAAAAACAAAATTCTTTCAGGAATCTGAAGATTTTTCCGGGAATTGGGATACTCAAAAACTTTTCGGGGGAAACATGAGATAATGTTGTTAAAATTTCGTGAAGTTTCAGTATTGCTCAAACAACGTTTGTTAGAGTTGCCCCCCCCCCCCCCCCCCCCCCGTGTTTTGTGTCTGATTTGGTCTGAAATAAAGTATACTACATTTATTTTCATCTAAAAGGGGAAACAAGTTTAGGTGTCAGGTCTGAAATAAGATATGAAAAATAACACATTTTGCTCTAAAAAAGGTTACATTGCACCCTCCTCCCAAAATTCTATGAATTTTTAGGTTAAGCTAGTTAGGTTAAGCTAAATTTAGTTAACTGCAAAACTTTTCAGATCCATTCTTATTTCGTTAACCCTTTAATCCCTAAGAGTGTACTGGACCCAGGTCCACAACAGCACTATACATACACTTTCAGACTAATTTTCCTTCTGACAATAATTTATGAAGAGAAGTGGAGGGAAGGACCTGAGGGTCTTTTGGTACCCAGCCCCATAGGAGTTACAATGACCCACACCTCAAAATCCAGTGCCAGTTCCCATTTATTTATCTTAGGAAGACAGGAGATTGAGTACAAGTTAAATGGAAGAGACTGGGAATAAGAAATTAAACCAGAAATTCCATCTCTCTCCCTGTCGCTAAAATTTTAAGGTGCACCCTTCCCTGAGCTTCGCGAGATTCTGCGAGACACATATTTCTAGTATTAATGCCTTATCAATCAAAAAGGACATGAGAATTGAGGACATGATCACACAAGATGAGTTCTCTTGATATCCAAACAATTTCTCCCCACTACTTCTATAGGAAATTTATAGGACTAGAAATGAGAATTTAAATTTTGATGTTAGGGCTTAAAGGGTTAAAAGATGGTTGATTGCCCTTCTATTGTAAATCTCCTGTAATTCCTGACAGTTTTTATGAAGCTCACTTCATGATCTCATGAGACAATAACAGGTTTTGGAAAAGCTAAAACTAAATAAGTCCCTTACCTGTGCTGGCATAACTTCTGCATTGGTTCCTGCAATTTTGACGCCAGCATACAGACAAGCACGGTAGTGAGCTTCAACCACATCTCGTCCAAAAACATTTCCAGTACCAACAGCACAGTAGTAGGGTCCCTGTGGTCCAGGGAACCCACCTTTTGGCCACCCAAGAGGATGTCCATCCTTGTCTAGCAGTGTGTATTCTTGTTCAATACCAAACCAGGGATGAGCATCCTACAATTAGAGAGAAAAAGTTTCTATATGTTTAAATTGCCTTTAGAAGAAACAGAATGTTAAAAATATCATTGAGCTGGTTGGTTGGCATATTGATTTTGTCAAAATAGATTAAGCACCCGTGTGCTTATTTACTTCTGGCATCTCAAGGGAGGTCAATAATGTTGGAGAGGGACACATATTTCTTTTTTGACAAAAACATACAAGCATAAAAGAGCACTAATGAACAATAACAGAAAACTATGGTGGTGGGGGGCTGATTAGAAAGGGAGCGCTTATTAACAAAACAATACTCGAGTGGGAGGGGTGCTTATATTGGAAGGAGGGCACTAATTCAAATCATTATGGTATATATATATTTTATTTTCAACTACCTTGAGAAATCATCATAGTGAATTCGATTCCCGCTGACTGATGAAGGGCTTGTACTTGAAATATCAGCTTTAAAGGCCAATTTACTTTAAATCTTTTTTCATGTTTCACTCCCCAACCTGGCACAGCATCACAGTTTCTTTATAAACAAACCCCATTATTCAGAAGGGTGATGGATTTGACTTGTGAAATAAAGGATTGGACATTTTTTATTTGAAGCTATGATTTCATCAAATGATAACGCACCAAATTTTCTCATTGAATTAACTAAATCTCTCTATAACCTAATGACATACAGGTAATGATGTAAACAGACAATTAAAGTGGTGGTAGACAAATCAGATGTTAATATGCAGGTTGATTTAATTCTTTCGTGCTAAAGCACGCGTTTTTATTGCATTCACGAAATAATGTCATTGTTAAAGGTCATAAAACAACTTGAAATATGTAGGGTCGCGTGACTCAAAATGATTTAGAAAAGAGAAACAAATATCAGTCAAGCGATGAGCAGACAAATCAGTGGAGAATTAAAGTCTGTAATGTTATTTTTAATTTCTTTCGTTTACACAACAACTTTTTATGCCAGCTGATAAACCACAATGACCAAAAGCCGCGCGCAAAAACGCCAAACATGCAAGCTATCTAGTATTTGTAAACAGTTCGTGCATTCACTGTCTTGATACACAGAAGAATTCAACTCCATTAAAAAAACTGAAAATTCTTCACTCTTATCAAGAAATAACAAGAAGGAAATCATTAAGTAAGTCCGGAACACGTCCCAAATGCTATTTTTTAAACACCCTCCCTCGTGCTAAAATGTTAATATATAAATACATTATTACGTGCGTGGCTTGTTTCGCGCGACGGTGTTACGGACAGTAAAACTATGAAACGATTAATTATTTCGGGCACGTAATCTCTCATTTTTGGCCCGGATTTTAAGCTAAGTACCTAAACACTGTCGTATTTTCTTTATAGTATTGTTACGTCATTGAAGTGTTCGCGAAAGGGCGCGAACGTACCGCATACAAATTTCCGGGGAAATTTGGTGTCCGGCCTTGTTGTGAAAGTAAAACTTCAACTTTCGAGTAAAACTGACAGTTAAATTTACAGAAATTGTACGTTACGTGTAGGCTGTTCTTTCTGAATGTTTCAGTTTTGATTGAATAGAATCGAAACGAAGAAATTTTATTGATATTTATCAGACAAGAATTCTAGGGTTCAAGGTCTGAAGTGATAAATTAAAAACAATGGCCACGTGAATATTGAAAAGCCGGTTGAGAATAGCAACGTGATGAAAATCATGAGAGAAATCTTTGTTCTAATTCACCAGAACTTTCATAGTGTTATTTCAGTGTTTCAATGCTTGCTTCAGGGTGTTAATCTACCCGATTCAAATTAGATTTCGGAAGTTCAGTCAAGCGCTACGATAATTTCTATTCTCTCAAAACTTTGCCGCTCAAATTTTTTTAACTCGCAATGACAATGTAAAATGGACTTTCCTGGGCAGATTTACCCAATCTTGATTTTTAAGACAACGAACAGTTTTCTATACGTAGGCTACGTTGTCAAATCACCTCGGAGACTGTAAATACTACGCAAACGATGATGCAATTTTGGTGGGTACGTCGCGCGAACAACATTGCTTACGTTTTTTACTACACGTTTGTTCACTAATGTTTTTACTAACCTTGACTCCTTCTTCCTCCATGGCTTGAATACACGACAACCTGTGGTTCGATACTCCGGGCTTGTGATCAAAGTTATAGGTCTCACACAGAACGATCTTGTTCTTTCCTCGTCTGAAGGGATCCCGAAACAACGCGCAAGGATGAAGATAGACATCGCTGTTACAACCTTCCGCCTGGTACGTGCTCGATCCGTCGAAATTCCACACCGGTAGATCTTCATGAGTTGTTGGTTCATTCTCTACCGTCTTGGTTTTACAGCGCATAGATTCACCAGTGCCATCGATCCAAACGTACAAGACTTGAACGCGTTCGCCTTGATCAAGGCTCATGTATTTGTCGACAAGCGGGTTGCTCTCCGTGGCAGTCATCTTTCAGGAATCGTTAAGAGTTGTCGATCTGAAAGAACAGTCAATTTCAGTGGTAAAAATTTGTTACATTTGTATCAAATAAAATTTAAAAACGCCAGTAAAAAACACAAGAAAACCTACCTTCGCGCGCTAGGGAACGAAAGTGAATGTTCTTGGTATGTGCTGCGTTATTTATATTCATAAGTCACATGGGTGTCAGATAGCCAACCGCAGTGCATTTCCGTTCATTCAAATCGCCTATGTACACCGATGGGGCAAAGTTCTTCTTTGCCCACGTGCAGACGACGGCATGAAAAAAATCAACATTAAATGAATTAAACTCGAGGAGGAATGCGAAAACATCACTGAAATATGGAAAATTAACTTCACGTGAGAAGTGAGTTATCGAAGGGATAACCCGCTTGTCTAGTTTGATGTAAGCGAAACACGTGCCAATCACTGCGTGACATTTGCATGTTTTTCACGTGTTTGACATATATGCTCTTACCTTTTATTCTGCTTTTATTTATTCATAGAGCGTCGAAAGATTTGGCTTCCTATAAAGTGTTTTACCCCCCTGATTATAATATTTTTCTGACGTTCTATAAACACAGTAATATATATTTATATTGAAGATTGACAGTTAGTAGCTGATTTCGCGCCAATAACTCCGGGCAATAACTTTCTTTAATAGTCAACGTTCACTTATAAAACAGTGACTATCACCAGACCTTCACCCTTGCTTAGTAGAAAAATAGTTAGCATAGGCTGATGTAATGTGGTTTTCTTAAAACAAAAACCTAGTACGGGTCTGCAGCCGGTTAGCGCATAGCCAACACGCAGACGTTTGAGGACTTGAAGACGTCCGCGCAGGCTGCAGCCGATTTTCTGCGAAGATTGCGCGAAAAATCGCTTGGGGGCATAGGGCAGAAAAAGGCCAAGGACACCATCCACTGAGTTGAAAGACCGCGTGTAAAAAAAATAATTAAAATAAGACAGGTTTTGAACTTTTGTCGGGCGGAGAGGGATGAATCTCTTGCAAGCTCAGTGTGTGGAAAAGATGCGAGCTCGTCGGTAGCGCGTACAAACTACAAACGGAGAAAATTAAAAAATAATATATTAAATAAATAAAAAAGTCACGCGGTTGGTTGTCGATGGCGAGCTGTACTTTGGACCTATACGGGCACGTGAACGGAAACAGTGCTTGTTTTTTACGCTTTTTATCCACCACTGACTGATAACTTGCGACCCCATGTTTTGGTGTTCCAGGCGCGCGAAGGAAAACATATTGCGAGTGCTGCATGACGGAGGGGGACATAAGGCAACGCCTCAATCACGCGCCGATTTTTCGCTGCTCCCGGCCCGGCCCCACAATCTCAAATAAAATAGCCTGCGTGTCGGGCGTTAGAGGGAGGATTTTGGGCGCGCGCGAAACGCGTGAAGAGAGCGCCAAGCGCGAAAGGCCAGGGGGAGGCGGTACGGTTCCTTTACCCCTAAAAAATGTAAATGTTGTTTATAGTGGACGGGCACTTAGTTATCAAGCTAATTCACAGGCACGCCACTCAAATATGGAAACAAATACAGTCGACTCCCAACAACTCGAACCTTCAAGGTATTAAAATAGAAAAAGGTTCGAGTTATCGGGAGTTCAAGTTACGTGACCTTACGCACCGGGAGTTGAGAACAAATGACCGGAAAATGTTTCTGATCATACAGTTTGATGAAGATACCAAGCTAGCGAAATCTGAACTGGACTGGCACATTTTTGTAATGCAGAAAAGACAGAATACACGGCTGCTTCAAAATAAATTCAATGTTTTGGACTACAGTAAGTAGTACTGTATTTTTTGACTATTTCTTGGGCTTCAGCCTGTCCGCGTTGAACCTGGGTAAGAGTTTGATGTCAATAGCGCTCAACCGCGAAGAACTGGGCCTTTGTTCTGTTCCCTTGGTAACCGCTCTACTCGCTGTTTACAGAGAAAATGGCGGACATTTTGAGGTGAACGAAAATAAGCAACATTAAACGTCCTTTAGGGCGCTTTTACCTGCTAAAATGACCGATATATTGTGCCGGTGGCTTAACGAAGATGTCAAGCTGAGTAGAATTATAGGTAAGGTCATCGAATATGGTTTTTTAAAAGACGACAGACTACGAACATGTGAAAGTACTTCATGGAGGTTTTATCCAAAGATACTCGTTTCTTTTGTATATAAGCTTAACGGGGAAGGGGATTAGCAATGTTTACGGTTTCGGAACTTTGGCTCGGTTTTATTGATAAAATTGTCATATATTTTTTCAGTGTCATATATATTCTAGTGTCCTTATGGAATGGAGATCTTTTTTAATGACAAAACTAGAAAGTTGTTCTTAAAAGAGTACAAAACAAATTTGTGAAGGTGCTTGTTTGACCTATTAAATAATTAGATAGTGCTAACAGAATTGACCAAGGCGCTCTTACACGGGGCAAATGTTCTTGTTTATGGAATTTCCTTGCACCTTGTTGCGCAATAATTCTGTTGCAAAATAATGCTAAAAAACTTTCATACACACTAAAAAAAGTTAAAGTACAGTGGAACTCCACCTGAGGGCCACCTTGTCAATACAATCTCCTCATTACTGCAGCCTTCTTTTTTGTGTTATACCCCTTTCAATTCCCCAAAGAGTTCTGACAAAGATTTCTACAAAGAGTTTATGACTCATGTAGGGGTATAGAATGGTAAATTTGAGACTTTGCGAGACTGCAAGACCCTTGTTTAAAAATTCGAGACCGAGACTTTAGCGTTTCTATCAAATTCGAGCCCGAGACTTTACCTCTAAAAATTCCGAGCCCGAGACTCCAATTGCTAGAAAATGTTGGGCCGATAATACTAAAACAGCTTAAAATGTGACTGAAATGTTAATCTCCAACGGAAGCTGAGATTTACGAGAAAAATTATGAGACTCCAAGATCCAAATTATCAAAATTCGAGACTTCGAGACTTTGAAAATTAAAGCGATCCCGAGATTCCGAGACTCCAATTTCAAATGGCGAGAATTCGAAACTCGGTGAATATTTTCCGAGACGTATCATTTCCGATAGACCATTCTATACCCCTTCATGTAAATGAGGTGGACCAAAGCTCTGGCACTGAAGACTTTCATTGTACTATGCTTTGCTGTTCTAGTCCACTACGTCTTCTTTAAAGTATTGCCTTCATTTTAAGATGCGTCCTTTTTACAAATTTGGTAAAACTGGTACACATCCAATTTTTAATGTGATTTTTTTCACACTCTCCAGTGTAACTTTTTTTTATAAATTTTTTATGAAACTTTACATAGCTTACTTACATTGATTCACGAATTACATCATTATACTAACAGTATTTACATCACTTGCTATACTAAGTACATTATTTACAAACGATACTTACATCTGACTACTCACATTACTCATTTACACAGTTAATAACAATGGTGAGAAAAAGGGGTTTAAAAACATTGTGCCAGTCATTACAGGGCATTTTCGCCAACTTCTACTGAAGGAACTATGTAACTTTTGATGTAAGTGGTGATTTCTGTGTGAGATATTTGGTGCAATTTCCCAAAAATTGCCACCAGGTTGAACCAAGTTTTGAAACCTCTGCAACATTGTGCAGTTCCAGAAAATATCCATACTCCCCCCACGGAAGGTTTTTTGTTTAGCACCCCCCATCCCCCCTGGAAATTCCAGTTTAGCTTCATACTTTGCTTCTAAAATGTTGGCTTTTAAGACCCCCCTCCCCCTAGGAATTTCCAATGACCAATGGGGTGGGTATGGATTTTTTCTGGAACTACACATTATGCAAGAAATGGTGCCCAAATTGCACTGAAATCGCCGATAGTTTCAAAAAGTAATGCGATTTGAAGATGCAACTTCTGAGCAACAAATATTGTGTAAACAGGCCTTTATTCTGGAGCAAACATGGTAGTAAATGTGATACCGTTTGTCAAATAAAATATTTACTTGGATGCCTACTTGTTTGATATAGATCCAACAAACATTGCTAAAGAGTTTTCTACTGGATACCTGCTTGGGGAGCTCCTGAACAAACATGGATTACAAGAAGATTTTTCCTTCTTCTCTCAGAATATGTAAGTGTGACAATGGGCAACTTTCGAGTTGCCTTTAGCCTCTCTATCAAAGCGAGGCTACGTGCGAAACCTTTCATATGAAAATGAGTTTCATTTGCATGTGAATGAAAACTCATTTTCATATGAAAGGTTGTGCACCTAGCCTCGCTTTGACAACAAGGCGTAACATAACCCCGAAATGGCCTATTTTACTATGGAATTTGTTTAATTAAGCAAAACAAATAAGTCTCCCTTTTTGGGGGTAAAGCTGTATTTACGTCAGCACTGAAACATGTTCAGAGTAAATTACATGCTTCAATAAAACAAATTTCTTCTAAACATGTTTACAATTGTTCAGTGTTTACAAGTTTACAAGATTATTGTTCTTTATTTTAAAGCACTTCTGATTCCAAGCTTCATAATTTCACACGACTGGAACCGACCTTGAAACTGCTGGAAGTGCCTTATGATACTAATGTGGTAAGCAACATTCATATGTAATCCACTTATAGTCTGCACAGACTGACTGACTGAAGTGCCTTATGATACTAATGTGGTAAGCAACATTCATATGCAATCAGGGGTGGCGAATGGTAAATCCAAGACTTGCCAAGACGCCAAGATCCTTGTTTGAAAATCGGAGACCGCGACCGCAGCTTCGTTATAAAATCCGAGCCCGAGCCCCAATGCGGGAAAAAACCGAGCCCGAGACTTAGTGCCAAAAATATCCGATTCACCTATCAAACAACAAACAAGGATGAAGAACGAGAACGCTTGACAAAAGTATCCGAGACTCCGAGACTCCGAGACCTTAAGGAAAAAAATCCGAGACTCCGAGACAGAAAAAGCACCAGCCAAACAAGACTTTGAGACTTAAAACAAAAACTGCCGAGATCTTGAGACCAGACCAAAATTTTCTGAGACCCACGATTTTGAAGGTACCATTCCCCACCCCTGCAATCCACTTATAGTCTGCACGGACTGATAAGTCTATGGCTCTCAGATTTGCAGCCCTGTCAGAATGTTTTTATAGTGATAGGCAGGGTAACAGAAAGGGATACAGATATATTTTGTTATCAGTCATGATCTGTGAACTCCAGTGTGAAGTAGACGGCAAAAATAACGCCTGCCGTCACATTTTGACAGGGCTGGATTCCACTAGCGCACTATAACTTATAGTAAAAAAACAAGAAGTAATTAACAAACTAGTTACATAGGTACTTTTTAATTAATTGAAAAAAAAATATATTGTTTTTCAAAAATCCTTACAAATCGACATGAAATCTACATTGTATGACAGAGTAATTAATTAATTACAAACTTTTTATTACAACAAGTATAATCGGGGGTAACAAATTAATCTACATGTACAATGTAAGCTTTCCAAACTTTGAAATGTTTTCAAGAACAGCTGAACTGTTTTTGACAAACAAACAAATCAATCAATATAATCATCAAAGTTTTTTTTAATATTGTTGTTACTTCCTGAAACTTGCCTGCAATAAAGGCATTGTTATTGTTGTGTTTTCTCTTTTAATTGCATATTGTAGGCACGAGCTGTTATGAATGAGAATCATAGTGCTATAACAAGACTTATGTACCAGCTTTTTATTGCTCTTGGAAAGAAATCTGTAAGTGCATTCATTTGTTCACTAAAGTAGTTCACTTCACATATGACTATTTTGGATTTTTTTTAAATTAACACATGAGGCCCTTTGTTTTGGGTCATGCCATCAGTCAATAAATTACTCTTTAGTAGAGAAGAGTTTGTTCTTATGCTGAGGTGTATAATTTTTATGCCACATAGACTCTAGTTTTGCTGTTCAAGTAATTGCATAATTTGATTAATCTTACAACAGAAAGCAGGACTGACTGGGATTGCCATGGAAACCATGAGGCCAAGTGGCCCGGTGAAGTTAGAGAGCATTGAAAGTGGCCTTTATAAAGAGGTTGGTATGACTGTGCTGATATCTTAACTGGTACTATTACTTTTTAATAGCTGGTTAGCACTGGCTTTCAAATAATAATTATATCAAACAGGAGGATGAATGTTTCATCAGGATCTCAACCAAGAAGTGGGTTGAAAAACGAGGCACAGCCAAGTTTGTTTTAACCCACTTCGAGGTGTTTGGATACCCGATGAAACACTCTTTCGAGTGTTTTATATAGCTTCTCAAACTGATTGTTAAAAAACAAAGGAATATAATCGAGTATCCAAACCTCCTTCATGATAGTGATTTCCTTTGTATTATCGTCATGAATTATTCATGAGTTTTAGAAGGCCAAGGCTAATATAATTGAGAACAAGAGCCACTTTCTAAGAGTTGAAACTGTGACTTACTTGGAACTCTCCCCTGGTGAAAATCCTCACAGGATCTTCAGGGATCTTTGAAGATCTTCAAAGACCTGTCAAAGATCCTTAAAGATAAAGATCTTTAAAGGATCCTCACAGGATCTTTGAAAGATCCTCAAAGATTCTTCATCTGCAAGATCCTCAAGGAATTGATGAAGATCTTCAAAGGCTCCTAGCAAAATATTCTTGTGAGGATCTTTGCAAGGATCCTTTAAGATCCTCAAGAATTTATAAGGATCTTTCAAGGATCCTTAAGGTTCTTGGCAAAGATCTTCAAGGATCTTTAAAGATCTTCAAAGATCTTTGCAAAGATCCTCAAATATCTTTATTAAGATCCTCAGTAAGATCCTCCCAGATCCTCATGCAGATCTTTAAGGATCCTTAAAGATCCTTCAAAGATTCTCACCAGGGTCATGCTCTCTCATCAACTCTTGTGTGCTCTTGAAAAGCTTGGGGGTGGTGGGTGGAGGTTGAGGTGGGGGGGGGGGGGGGGACACCTTTGTTCCCCACCCCAGAGCCAGAGCACTTGGTACTTTTTAACCTGCTCAAACTTTCATTTGAAGTGATGGGAGTTCTAATTATTGCTCCTATGTTGCTTTTTACTTGCCTCTTTTCAAATTTTCATCAGAAGCTTATCACATAAATAATATTCTCTTACCGGGTAATACGAGCTGCTTCTGATCTCTCATCCGCTCTCAAAGAGTTTTAATTCTCCTCCAATGGATTACTTGACCCCTTGTTGCCTTTGTTATGTGATGGCAATTTTTGTTGACCTTTTAATAAAAGTTCATTATACAGTTGTACCCTATCCAGTCATTGTTTCATTAAACGCCAGATAACAAAGAGCCCACCCATTCTCTGTCAATGCAAATAAACATGTTATGGATCACTCAAATACAATGTAAACTGAATTGAATATAAAATGATAGGTGGCTAATACAAACATTACAATCAGTCTTGCAATCATTCAGTCAGTCAGGCATGCAGTCATTCAGTAAGTCATTCATTCATTCATTCACTCACTCACTCACTCACTCACTCATTCATTCATTCATTCATTCACTCACTCACTCACTCACTCACTCACTCATTCATTCATTCATTCATTCATTCATTCACTCACTCACTCACTCACTCATTCATTCATTCATTCACTCACTCACTCACTCATTCATTCATTCATTCATTCACTCACTCACTCACTCACTCATTCATTCATTCATTCATTCATTCATTCATTCCTTAAGTCAGTCAGTCAGTCAGTCAGACAGTCATCAATCAGTCAGTCATTGATCAGTCAGTGATCAGTCATTCATTCAGTCGTCAGTCATCAGTCAGTCAGTTAGTCAGTCAATCAGCAGCTAGTTAGTCAGTCAGTCAGTCAGTTAGTCAGTAGGGGTATGGTCTATCGGAAATGATGCGTCTCGGAAAATATTCACAGAGTCTCGAATTCTCAGCATTTGAAATTGGAGTCTCGGAATCTCGGGCTCGCTATAATTTTCGAGGTCTTGAATTTTGATAATTTGGATCTTGGAGTCTCGTAAATTTTTCTTGAAATCTCAGCTTCCGTTGGAGATTTCAGTCATGTTTTAAGCTGTTTTAGTACTATCGGCCCGTCCAGCAATTGGAGTCTCGGGCTCGGATTTTTAGAGGTAAAGTCTCCAGCTCGGATTTGATAGAAACGCTAAAATCTCGGTCTCGAATTTTTAAACAAAGGTCTCGCAGTCTCGCAAAGTCTCGAATTTACCATTCTATACCTCTGTCAGTCAGTCAGTCAGTTGTCAGACAGTCAGTCAGTCAGTCAGTCAGTTAGTCAGTCAGTCAGTTGTCAGTCAGTCAGCAGTCAGTCAGTCAGTCAGTCAGTTGTCGGCCAGTCAGTCAGTCAGCAGTTAGTCAGTCAGCAGTCAGTCAGTCAGTCAGTCATCAGTGAGCAGTCAGTCATGAGTCATTAGTCAGTCACTCATCAGTCAATTATCATGCAGTCAGTCAGTCAGTCAGTCTTCAGTCAGTCTTCAGTCAGTCAGCAGTCGATCAGTCAGTCAGTTGGTCAACAGTCACTGACAGTCAGTTGTCAGTCAGTCAGTCAGCAGTCAGTCAGTTGTTAGTTGTCAGTCATTCAGCAGCCAGTCAGTCAGTATCAGGTATTGACATAGTCAGGCTGACATTAATATCTAGGTAGGAAGATACTTAAATTTTATATTTATCTAATTAGAAGTTAATACTCAATAGATTACACAACTTGTATTTTAGAAGAATGCTAACATAAACTTACTTTGTAAATGAAGTGAAACTAAACTAAATTATTTGGCAATTAATGCATAAAATAATATAACCGGTATGTACTTGTAGTTTTACAATCATACAACTAAAAGAGTAAATGATTTAAAACTAAATGCGCAGAACTTTTTTTTATATTGTGCTATACATGTATATGTTGTGGTTCTAACATTTCTTTAGTTTAAAAATTTTCATACCAGTTCAATTATTTCCTTTGTCTCAGATTCATCAGATTTATTCTTAGACAAAGGAAAACCAAAAACAAAGTGTTTACAGCCATGCTCCATCACACCTGACCAGTATTTTTGAAAATTGAATGGAGTTTTCAAGATTACGCGTCGGTTTTGAAAATTCATTCCGAGATTCGGAATTCCCGTGAGAATTTTACCCCATTTTCGGAAACAAAGGGCAACAAAATATCATTTTGTTTGAAATGTTACATATCCGAACAATATTAGTTTTTTTTATGCGTGCAGCGAAGTTATTTTCCGTTAATTCGTGACTTTCAAAGTGTTTTCCACAGAGATCTTCAAGATTTCATTCAAATCTCGGACGTTACAAAGAAATATTCAAATGTTCATTTCATTCTCTAGATTACTGGTCATGCGTGATGGAGCATGGCTGTAAAAAATTTAAACCAAAGAAAAAAAGTGAACTACAACATATATACAGGCTGTAATGTTATGATTCACACCTAAAGTTTTTTTTCATCCCATCCAAGCCATATTAATCAATTTGATTTTTATTAAGTTTCAATAAGTACACTGTATCACAAAACCAACACAATTTTTTGTCTGTTTACCTCAGAAAATTCCCCTGAATCAAGACAGTGTGGCCATAACTAGAGAGCTACTAGAGTCAACAGTTGAAAGTTTTGTGCGTGAAGTCACGATTGAGGAACTCCATGAGCAAATTAGTAACTTGGCTCTTGATGTCGTGAAAGATTTACAAGAAATCTCTTTTGATGTTGTTCATGACATGAAGGCAGTTGTTTCACAAGTCCGTGAACTTGGACATGATAAAACCATGAAAAAATATGCTAGGAATGCGATGAAGGATGTTTTGATGACATCTAGAATTGTCATGGACTTTGTTGATGATCTTGATAACATAATTAAACTTCTCAAAAGTCAGGTTGCAAGAGCTAAAAGATAGAATTTTTAAAATTAATTACTAATAAAAGACTTAATTGACTACTTATACTTTATAGTTATGGTTACAAACCTTTTCAAGCAGTCTTATCACTCACTTGTTTATTTGTTTTTAGGCACTATCTTTTTATTCACAGTTCAAATTATCAAAGAGAATAAATAAAATTGTGCATTTAACTTTAAAAATAAATGTGCCTTTTGGAAGTATTGCTGGTTGAATGCTTTTTTGTGGACTCTTTTAAAATGAACCTGAGGAAGAAAACAGTTTTGAAAAGCTTACAACTCAGATTTTAATGTGAAAAGAATTAAACCTGTACCCTTTAATATAGGAGCATATAATTATAAATGTGCAGTGCAAGGACAGTATAGATGTAAAATTCAATTTAGAAAATTATGTAAATATTTTTTGCATTTTACTTAATTTCCCTTGGGCTGTTATTTTTTTGGTCCAGTTTGAATGACATTTACATGTTTTTTTTATTTTAATGAAAAGTAATCTGAAAATTATTTACATTGTAATAAATATATCATAGATGAAATTTAATGTAGAAATCAAAACATTTCAATAGACAGACTGGTGCCTCATCTCAAGTTTTTTTTTATCTTGTTCCCTGGAACTGAAGC
Source organism: Cladopsammia gracilis (assembly GCA_022457155.1). NCBI lineage: Eukaryota > Metazoa > Cnidaria > Anthozoa > Scleractinia > Dendrophylliidae > Cladopsammia > Cladopsammia gracilis. Next base: position 1,306,839 of record JAJGOT010000186.1, on the reverse strand, counting down.
TATACCGTAGACTGCATACAACTGCTTTTGTTATGCACTCGTGCAAAGGGATCTAAACTAGCAATGAGCCAGGGTGTAGAGTAGGTCACGTGTGGGGGGACTCATGCTCTGTGCTTGCTCGTTGCTTGTCTGTCTCTGGCTATCTGGAGAGAGTGGATGAAAAAAAGAAAGGCCCTGGGTGTGTCAGGTTTATGGATTGATTAAATTCTGAAACATTTAAAATATGGGTATTTAAAATCATAGAATTATAATCAAATCAGAGAGTTCTATGTCATATGTTCAAATCCTGTTCAAAGCCGTAAAAACATCTGGCCTTAACTGCAATTGCATTTAATTACACTCATCTCTAGGAAGATCATTTCTTCATTTCATGCTACATTCCTCAGTCTGTTTTCTTCAGTGTGCCTTCCCAAGTTTGAACATTTGAACAAAGAAAACCATAAGACAGTGCTGGTTTGGAATAAAAGCATAGATTTTGGCGATTTTAAATTCTTCACTTTCTCTGCATCTAATGATCAGTTTGAGAAGCTATATCAAACAGGAGTGAAATTTGTGATCCATTTTTTAGAACACGAGAGAAGTGCAGAGAAGCACGAGCCAGCTGTAAGGATTACAAATTTCACTTATGTTTATCCGCAGTTCAAATATATGATTTTCATATATTCACATCCATATATATTGACTATCATCGGGTATATTACGAACTTGCAATTGACCATCTATCCATGTAGCTTGATAGTTCAGTGGATAGAGCATTGCACCGGTATAGCAAGGTCATGGGTTCCAATCTCGTTCAAGCCTGAATTTTTTCAGGTTTCTTTTTCAACTGCTTAAGTCGAGAGCACCCTGCGAGGATCACAAATTTCACTTATGTACTTACTTTATCCGCAGTTCAAATATATGATATTTATATACAGTGGAACCCCGATATAACGATCCTCGACACAACGATATCCCCGGTATAACGATGAACATACTATATGTCCCAGCAGAAGTTACAGTAAAATGTATGGGACAGAACACCGATATAACGATCTTCGATATAACGATATTCCCGATATAACGATGAGAATTTACCACACCGAGCGTAAAATCTTCCCTGATATAACGATATTACAGTATCAGTACACAGTTACAATTTAAGCAAAACATTGAATTTAATGCAATAACATTACAGCAATCGAGTACAGTAATGTGTAACGTTTCTGTCAACAGCTTTCAGTTTACGATGCCTTTTTATCCCCCGTGTAATTTAATAGTTCTCTCAGTTTTAGAGTATCTTTGACTCCTCCTTGTGACAAAACGTATAAGTCGATGGGATTTCAATACCCCGATTTAAGGATATTTTCGGCTATTTTACGGCCATATCGTTATATCGGGAGTCTCGATATAAAGATACCTCGATATAACGATATAATTTCACTGCTCCCTTGGCATATCGTTATATCGAGGTTCCACTATATTCACATCCCTATATCAAACACTCGAAAGAAATGTTTCTTCACGTCTCCAAACACCTCAAAGTCGATATATTACTTCCAACATTTTTCAACACTTCCAGCAATGTTGGAGGAACTCCTGTTCAAACGCTGTCAACATTTTGTTGAACAAAATGTTGGATGAATGGACTGAATACGTTCATTGTTGTTCTCTATTTCAGAGATTGAAGCAACTCACCAAACGTCAAGTGGATCTGAACTTTGAACAGCTTGTTCAGAGGTATCAAGCCAAACAAAAAGAACAGGAAGAGATGGCTTTTAAAGCAAAGTATGTTGTTATTTAATTGCTCATCGGGTGGGAGTACTCAACAAAGTTTTGTACGGGGATGCTCCGCCCCGAGACCTCAACCCTTACTCTTTGTATACCCTTTTTGACAGAAAAGATAACCCTTTCATATACCTTCAATAGAAAATGGTACCCCTTTCATATACCTACAAAAGAAATACTGCATCTCTTTACTATACCCTTGAAATAAACTTATGGAACGATATCCACGGAAAAACATCAAGCGTTACCACTATTGATATTAAGTAACCAAATAACGTGCGTCTGTTTGAGATATTTTGAAAGGCTCTTTTTATATCCCTGAATGGCAGTTTTCCCTCCAGTCCGCTTTTCTGTACTTCAACTCGTGAAATTCCTACCCTTTTATATACCTCCAGTCTAAAAAAAGGTACCCCTTTCGGGCGGAGCATCCCCGTATAACCCATTATAGGGAGTACCCCCTGGTTTAATTGCTTCTTAAGGCTTTCAAAATAGTGTGTGGTTTTGCAACAGAAACCTTTGGCATCAGCTGAGCTTGATTAGGTAAATTGGCTGCCGAAAAGAGTTTTAAAAGCTGATATTTTGAGCGCTAGCATTTCCAGTCATCAGCTTTTGAATCTCATTGTGTTTAATTTACTTTATCAACTCGGATGATACCAAATTTTAATGTTTAAGGTATCAGCCACTCTTCAAGATCGTCCGAGCGCAGATCGTTCTAGCACCTTTTGTTTTTCAAACACCTAGAAACTAGAGAACGACTGTTTTTTTTTTTATAAAGTAACCCCTTATTCCATTTTTTTTTAGGTTTCAGGAAGAGGAAAGAATGAAGAAGTATTTGCAAGGTCAAAGACAACAAGGCCTAGATAAGGTAAAGCGAAAATTTATTACATCAAGAATATATTTAGATTTATGGACACCCAGTGAGGAATGTTTAGGCGTTGTACTATACAGTAGAACATCTACTAACGGCCACCTCTCTACAACGGCCATGTTTTCTTGTCCCAACTTCTAACTCACTCACTCAAATCCTCTAATTGATAACCTCCCCATAACGGCCACCTCTCTACAACGGCCAGGAAAGTCTGTCCGAAGGTGGCCGTTGTAAAGAGGTTCGACTGTATTTCCACATGTCTTTTTTATAACTATGCAAAAGCTAATACAGCTCTAATAATCTTTTCGGTTCTTTTCCTGAATATTTCAATGGCAGAAAATATTGGAAAAGGAATGTTATCCTCCGAATTTACAGCTGCTTTCTTCTCTCCGAAAATTCTGGCTGACCTCATTTCGTACGAAAACTACATTTTTTTTATCCTTCCGAAAACAAGAGGCGTTAAATTCCTCAAAGTTAGGAAAGTTTGAGGTGTTATTTTACTAAATATCAAACCTCTTGTTTTTAGTCTAATCAATCCTCGGTAGGAAAAAAGATGGCGACTGGTACATTTACCCATAATTCTTAGCGCACAAAAACCTTAACAACGTTCATAAAAATGTAAAGAAAAGTTATAAAATCTTCAAACCTGGTCTACACATTATCCTTAATACTGGAACAAATATTGTAAAAATTTGGCTTTCTTTGTGCCTTATGTGCTGTGTTAGGTCCGCAAGGTATTGTGGTAAAATGAACAGCCGCCATCTTTTTTCCTACGGTGGATTACGAATTTTTAATAGAGCGGTTTTCAGTGTCGAAAGTAATTTTGCAATTGCTTTGGTTTTGCATTGCTACGCTTTGTGATTGGCTAAAAAATCTCGCGCCACTTTCTCGACCAATCAGAAGTAAAACCAAACCAATCGTGACTTGCTCGCACGCGTTTTCCCGCGCTTGGCGCCGGCGACATGTATTTGCTTCGAGTTCTGATTGGTTCATTGGATTGTTTACGACTGCTGTGATGGTCAGAGTAATTACTTTGGTTTTGGTTTTACGACACTCAAATGAAAACCAGTCTATGACTAAAGCCCTCCGAACAGGTATTCTATTCTCTTTACTGTTTTACGGATAAGTTCCTCTGTTTCAACAACTTGAATTCTTGGCTTTCACTTACGTCATATCAAAATTCAGAAGCATTAAAAAATAGATTTCGAATCCAAAATGTTTATGGAATTGTGAAGAGTTAAAAAATACACATATTGGCCAAATTTTGAAGCGCAAAAGCATTTCGTTCAAGAGTTATAGGCGAACGAGTATTAGATATTTTTGGTAAGAAATGTATGGAGCGGCCATCTTTGTGCCCCTCTCAGGGGCACAAAGATGGCGGCCAAAAATTCAAAGTCTTAATTACACCAAAAATCACATCCAAAAATATTGTATTTGCTATAAGCTCAATTAACTCGGCTTATAAGCACTTATAATGCAAACAATAACTTTCAGCTGATTCAATTTTGTTTATTTTCGCGGCTTATCTGAAATAGCGTGACGCATTGCGTGACACATTTAAAACCTTTGTAAATCGGAAGCAAAACATCGTTAAAACCTGAAACTTTTTGTGAAAGATTATAACACTTGTATCCACATACCATGTTAGAAACAGCTTTGTAGGACGTTTTCTTTAGATTTTTTAATTTTTATGACGTCATGTGAAAGCCAAGAATAGACTGCAAAACAGTTGGTTTTTCCCTCTAAAGCCATGCGAGGTTTGAAGCAAGAGGCGCGAAGCGCCGATCCGCGCGCGAGCCTCACGCGCCCGCAGCGTCTTTCCCCAGTCTCACTCTACGTATCCACACTCGCTCTAGATCTTTTCAGTTGGGCACTTTTTTCGGAGGACTCGCGCAAAAATACAGACTGTTTTGCAGTCTACAACTTGAAAGGCAAAAAAGACAAACAGACGGGTATACGTAAAATACGGAATGTTAATAACCAACTGATCAAGTAGACGAAAAGGTCAAAATTCTTGATAACAACTTCTGTTCAGTAGCACGCATCTGTCAAACGATCACCCACTAGCCAACGGAATTAAGAAATCCCTGTCAACTTTGATGATCAATCATTTCATATATAATTTTCTACATTTTTTACTTGCAGTCACGACAGATGAAGCAGAAACAGCTTGAGATGATGGATAAAATAAGGTAACAGAACATACATCCTGACAAAGCTACAATGAATGTTGAGCCTCGTAGCTCAAACGGCAGAGCAACGGCTCATTTTATTAATATATTGTTTACATAGTTTAACAGTTAGTGTGATGCCTATTAGCTTTACTGACTTAATAAAGTTGAAGTGAAGATCTTATTTGACTGGAGCACGGAGTTAGTTTTCCTGATTTCCCGTTTATCAAGGCTGTTGCCCAAGAAAAATTCTGAGGAATCCATAAAGCCCATAACTCAGAAGTTAGGAGCCCCCTAGGCACCCAGATCAGTTCCTTGGATGCCCCAGGCTACTAGGCCTATGTTAGGCAATATTTAGAGTAACATCCTTGCATAGAGCAGTTTTCAACTCAGGGTCATAAAACCAAAACCAAAGTAATTACTCTGGCCAATAAAATCACAGCAGCCGCAGACAATCCAATGAACCAATCAGAATTTGAAGCAAAGACATGTCGCCGACGCCAATTCGTGTGAGTAAGTCACAATTGGTTTTGGTTTTACTTCTGATTGGTTAATAAAGTGGCGCGAGATTTTTTAGCCAATCACAAAGCGCAGCAGTGCAAAACCAAAGCAATCGCGAAATTACTTTCGACACAATTGAAAACCGCTCTACGTAGAATGTAATTTTCTTGACTCAGGTAACGCAATTACCTACTCAGCATCACACGATCATTCCTCCCCCATCATTACGCTAAGAAAATATTATTTACGGGCTCAACGTTGTTATTAGGGAGCTTAATACGCAACCACGACGGCGACGGCGACGGCGACGGCAGCGAGAACAGCACAAAACAATAGGTTTAATGAGCGAAAGCAATGCCTCTGCACGTGCGTTTTACATTTTGGCACATTTCTTTGCCGTTTCTGCAAAACAACAACGTCAAATGATCAAATTATAGGTTTTGTGGAGAACGTGAACACACGACGGTTAATTTTTCTTTCTCTATTTGAACTGGAAAGCCATTCCTTCAAATTCAGCTCCTGGACAATCCAGTCACATTAGACAAACTAAACAAATTGGAACAAATGCAAAGTAGTTTCAAAATAGCGCGAATCCTTTTTTCAATTGACGTTTCCCTTGGCGTTGCCTTCGTCGTTGCGTAAGCTCCCAGCCCTATTATTTTTAGAAATAGACAGCTGCAGTTTTTTTCGCTCGGAGTTTGGTAAAGTTTCTTTTACTGATCTTTCTTTTTTTTCTGTACAGAGATGCAACTGTTAAGATCCCCAAACCTCCTGAGTCAAAGGTAAAATAAACAAACTATTTGTTTATTTACAGTCATCTCTCTGTGACATAGACATGTTTGTTAACAGAAGGTGCTGTCCATCTTACAGAGAGTTTAGTTTCAGTAAAATGAGTGACTGAAGTGCAGTAGAGACCAACTTTAGGTGTCCGTCTAAGAGAGGTGTCTCTTTACAGAGAATTCGTTGTCTTTACATTTTTACACCATGACAAACAAAACCTTAATGTAGATCCACGTTTAAAGAGTGTCACTTTGTTAATAAACCTAATTTAACACAGCACTTACCCCACCCCTCAAAAACGAACTTTTGCCTTTACCAGTACACTGAACTTTGTTTATATTTTCTTTTAAAGAAAACGGCAAAAACACGGGCTGAAATACGACGCCACAGAGAAGCAGAGGTAATCACATTACGGGCTTGATTATATGAGCTGGGAGCTGGCCCAGTATACGCGATTATATGGAACATTTTCAGCCTGGTTAGGCGGGATTCCAGCATTCCGATACTGGGATCCCGGCTAACTGGACTGCGTCCCGTTTCTCAAAAGTCCCGATAACTTTTAGGGCCCGGAAAGCTATTTAATGCGCGCAATTTTTACATTAAAGATTCAAATTTTGCTGGCTTTGAAAGCTAAACAATAAAATTCTAGGTTGATGAAACAAGTCGGGCTGGTTTGTAGGCTTAAAACTACACTACAATTCTATAAATTCTTATTTTAAAGTATAGCTCCGGGCCCGAAAAATTATCGGGACCTTTGAGAAACGGGCCCAGATCTAAGGATCACAACACCAAAAAGGATACCCTATTCAAGGACCAAGCACTTCAAAAATCATACCCTCTGGGGCGGCACATACATATATAGCTTATATATGGGAGTACCCCCACCCCCCCCCCCCCACACCCCCCACCATGGGAAAGTACTGCTTGGTCACACTGTATGATTCTATCTATAACCTCAAAAAAGTTAGAACCACTTCGTACAGCATTATACCACGGGAAAGTACTGTTAACGTTCAGAAGCTTCATTGAAATGGACGCACTGAAAGATGGTTGTGCCTGAATCAAACCGTCCAGAAGGACGTCGGATACCTTATTGAGACTTATATAACGTAATATCGGCACTTAGAATTTTATTTTCAGTAAATTTTTAAGTGTAAAAAAGAAAATGTAAAATCCCCACTCAGTATTGAACCTGTGACCCCCTGTGACCTCAGCTAGGCTTAGGCTTACATAGCTTACCGTACCACTGTACCACCTAGCTTCTCGGGTTGCTTAGTCCTAAATTTAACAATATAAACTGCTACCCCTAACCTCAACTAAAAGCTAACCAGTTACTCCGTTATATAAGTCTTAGTAAGGTGTCTGACGTCCTTCTGGACGGTATGATTTGGGCTTGACCCGGAAAGATTTCGTCCACGGACAGAAAATGCAACAGTGACATTTTACATCACTTGCTTAAGGTCTTACTATGGTTCAAGTGAAAGATACATTTACCTGTTTGTTTGTTTTGTTTTGTTTCAGGAGGTAAAGGAAAGTATCGATGCATTTGAAGCGAGCTTGAGAGCAGTGATTCCACCAGCTAGTCCGATTGGCTTTGAGGGGTAAGTAGTGCTTATAATTCTCGCGAATGGTAGATATGGTCATGGCAGCCACTGTTTTTCTGCTCGAAGATATCGTTTTTTGTGGGAGACAGCAAACCTTTATTACCCGTTTCAACTTCACGCTGAATAACCTCCATATTATATCGTCCCTAGTAATAAGACATATCACTCCTTAAATAATGAGACATAACGCCCCCAAATATTGAGACATCTCGCCCTCAAATGTCAAGACATTCCCCCTCTTATGTAGAGCACATTATGGTGTTTAGGATTTGAACACGCAACTGCAGTATTTGTAAGGTTAAACACTTATTTTACAGATGTTAAGTATTCAATCGTAATCATTGTGATCAAAGTAAGCTGTCATTGTTGGCTCTTTATAATGTGCTAAAGTAGCACGACTTACAGCTTTCCTTGTTTAAAACGAACGTTTTATCTAATTTCTCTTGTTATCTGATTTTCTTTTCCCTAGGGATCAATCTAAGCGTGATATGGACACTGAAATTGATGCTTTTCTTGGCTCAAAAACCCCTAAGAAACCAGTGGATCCGCTTTCATATATAAAAGTAAGTTACAATGAGTAACATTTTATAAGATGCATCAATCAATTCCAGCACTGCCTATGCCCCCCCCCCCCCCCCCCCCCTCCCGGACAAAAAAAAAATGGCAAATACCCCATGGCGGGGACAAAAAAGCTGTGCAAATGCCGCGGGGTATAGTTAAAAACAGAAGAAATCTTAATACTCATCCAAAAGTTATTTGAAGGCGATCTATATTAAAGTCAACAGAGGAGTCTTTATCACGCATATACAGCTGCATGTTGCTCAGTTGTAACTTTGATAACAATATTATAGACAACATTTCATATAGATCAAAGGTAATTTTGTAAGTTAAGTTGTTTTTGTAAACAAAATTGAACTTTATTTTGTAGCCCCGTTCAAATGATGATTACATCAACAAAATCAGAACAAGGCTGGAAGAGGATTCAGTGGCTAGAAAGGTAAGCCCTCAGCAACAACAGTTATTCACAACAGTTCTCTTGATTTGGACTTCTCTTGCCCGGACAACCAACTAAACTGGACAAAGGAATGTTTATTATAACAAAGAATGTCATTCGTGAACACATTTTGCATTATGTTCTGTTTACAGGAACGAGAGAAGAGAAGAAGGCGGGTTTTGATTGAGCAGATGAAGGCCCATGAAGCTCAGGAGGTGAGAAATGACAACGAGGAATCTTAGAGACTAACAAACAATTTCGGCTCTTCGGGCCTTATTTTTTTTAGCAAGATAATGGGAGCCCCCTCCCTCCCGACCCTCGGCCCTCCTCCCTCCCGCCCCGCGGTCCCCCTCCCCTAGAACCACCACTGAACTAAACATGCTCGATGTGACAGTGGCGTAGCCAGGACTTTTTCAGAGGTACGCACAATCAGTTTTCAAACACTCCCCTTACCTCCTCCCCCCACCCTCAAGTCCCAAATCTTTCCTTTTTTGTACGCACGTGCGTACAGGTAGCTATGCCCCTGTATGAGCGCATACTAAATTTAATATTTGCATTATTGTAGGAAGCTCATCGTGAAGAAATGTTAGTGAACAGACTCATGAGGCAATCACAACAAGAGAGAAGAATTGCTGTTCAACTCATGCAGGTTTGTACTGATAAACTCTTTTACTTGCCTACTTTTTCCGAGCGATGGGCGTGAGAATTTTTTCGTGGGCGTGCCAGGATTTCCGAAGACGACCCGACCAAATTCGAAGAGAACCCGATCTATGTCCGAAGTTGTTCCGAAGAATTCGGAAGTTTCCATGGACCTCAGACCTCCGTTTAATAACATCCAGCTGTAATTGTAATGTTCAGAACGATAAAAACCTACAAAAAATGCCATATTTTCATGAACGTAACTATATTTTTATTCGGATTATGTTTGGCTGATAGCTCAAATATGTAAGTCAGGCGTGAGATCGAAGTTTTGGACTCGCAGGCGTGAGACTCACGCCTAAGGCGTGAGACTCACGCCTAAGGCGTGAGACTTGGCAGGTATAACTCCGGAAGAAGTCAGTTGTTAACTTTACTCTAGCAGTAAACAACAATTATTTTATGAAGTGCAGCTTTGAACACAAGTGCCCCTCATTTCGAAAAATCGGTTATACGCGAATTCCTGACCATAAAAATTGAAAAAGGAATTCCGCAAACTCACTTAATACACAAGCAACCCCGAATCAAATGTGCCATTTTACAGACTCTCTCTATCGCGATACAGTGTTTGCAACCAAAATAGACCGTTATGGATCCGGTGTCCCACAATGGCGAGAAATCGTGCGTCTTGCAAGAGCGGGAAAAATACGCGTCTTTCAATGGCGGGAAACCACGCGTCTTGCAAGGGCGGGAAAAATATGCATCTTGTAATGGCGGGAAAAACATGCATCCCGAAGTCGTGGGAAACCGCGCTTCCTGCGGTGGCGGGAAAACCCACTGCAAAATGGCCGTAACAATTCATGATTTCTTTTCTTGCCTTGAGCTTTCAGTTCAAACTTACAATGAGAGTTCCTTAAAATTGTTATTTTTTCTAATTAATTTCATACAGGTTCGTCATGAAAAGGAAGTCATTCGGCAAAACAGGTATGGTGGCAGTAAACTGTAGACTTATTAACGTTTATCTCTTTCACTCCCAGAGACAATTATGAAGGCATATAATGTAGTTCTAACTTTTGAGTCAATGAATCAATAAAATCCTATGTTGTGACCATTCAAATGAAACCTCTTCAGCAGTACTTTTGCATGGTACCATTTGTTCTAACTTTTGAGTCTGTGGATGAAATCCTATGGTGTAACCATTCAAATGGAACCTCTTCAACAGTACTTTTGCATGGTACCATTTGTTCTAACTTTTGAGTCTGTCGATGAAATCCTATGGTGTGACCATTCAATTGAAACCTCTTCAGCAGTACTTCTTTTGCATGGCACCATTTGTTTTTCTATATTTTGCAAAATGAAATTTGGGATTGTTCTTGAGTTTTGGCCCTCGTGGGAATTAAAGGGTTAACTCTGTGGTTTTCTTTTAGTTTTGAACTTGAATTTTTGGAACTCAACCAGTTAATTAAGTTTCATAATAATTGTGTCACACGTATTTATGCTTCTCGTCTTGCTTTTCGTAGGATATTTAGAGAAAAACAGTACGCAGAGAGAAGGTTGAAAGATTTTGATGACGCTTTAACAAGAGAAGCGGTGAGGAACAGATAGTCTTCATGAACTGTATTCCACTAACATGAACAGACTGTTGAAAAATAATAACGCTTTACAGTAGTGGTGGTGCGAATTCTCGATTAATCGCGATTATGACCATTTGGTTCGATTCACGATTCTTTGCTTCCACGTTTCGATTTTGGTTCGATTTTTGCATACCTTTTCCAGGGTGCCCTGAGTGAGTTATTATATTGTGAAATCAGAATTCAGAACTCTTTAAAATCTGCGTTTTTGATTGACAAGCAAAGCATTTGCAGTTCGTGGGGCATTTTGTGTTGCTTGGTAAAATTGCTGCCTTTCTACCACCCCTTGAGAATTTCCAAATAAAGCAAACCATGTGCAACACGCTTATTGTCACATTCTCAAACATGGCGATGAACGACCAAGCAATCGTGATTCTGCCTGCATCTTTTAGATCAGCTGTGTGGAAATATTATGGTTTTCCGGCTAAAGACGGTACAACAGATAAGTCTAAAACTATCTGCAAGAAACATTTGCATAATCAAATCGAAATATTCGAAATCGAATCGAATCGCAAGGAATATGAATCGTTACACCCCTACTTTACAGTTGGAAGGTGCAGCCAAATGGAGTCGAACTTATCGCTAATGATCATTGAGTTGTGAAATTTTTGCATGCGTTCTTTTGGCGGTATGTGAAATAAAGCGGCGGGGCGGACAGGGGGAAGAAAAGAACACGGGAGAAAAAGGTGCGGGAAGTCTAAAATGGGCGGGGATCGAAAGGGAGGGAAGCGGTATCCCCGATTTGTCAAGGTGGTGGGAGGTTGTGGGGAGGCACCGGTGTAAAGTTAAGGACAGCTCAAAACTCCTGTGTTCCCCCACAAAGGTTGCACACCGGGTAGACAAGAGAACAAGAAGCGGGAACCTTGAAGGAAGGGAGAGTGGAGGGGGTAGGGGTGTGTGGGGAGGCACCGGGGTAAAGGACAGTTCAGGACCCATGTGTTCCCCAACGAAGGTTGCACACCGGGTAGGCAAGAGAACAGCTACCGTCTTACAAACGTCTGTAAAGATGTTCTAATTTTGTCAGCCATTATCCACATCATTACCCAATTTACCCTTGTTTAAGGAAGAACAAATTTAACACGATTGCGACATGATGTACTATTTTGTTTTTACAGGAATTGTGTCGTCAAGCAAAAATAGAGTATGCAGAGGAAACCAGGAAAGCACAAGAGCTACACGATAAGATTAAAGGCGAGATCGCAGAGGCAAAGTACAACAAGCACTACAACATCTGCTGGGAGGTAAGTTATCGGTTGATCAAACGCCGCCTTCCTTTTCTGTTCTGGTTCTGAAGTAATGATATCAAACACAGGATATCAAAACACCCATAAGTAGGTTGAAAAGACGAGGCGCAGACGAATTTTCTTATTACTCGACTTCGAGGTGTTTGTATACCTGATGAAACACTCGTTCAAACTGATCGTTAAATGGGGAGAAAACGAATTACAAAATCGCCAAAATCTATGCTTATAAATTAAGATCGTAACCAAACCATCGTCGCACTTATGATATTCTTTGTTCACACTTGATAAATTATTGATGAGTTTGAGAAGTATAGGTCGGCTCTATTGGAATCCATGACTCATTTCGGCTTGTTGCTAGCTATGAGGTTTTTCCGATTCTGTTGAGGAAAATCTGTACTGATTGATAATCATGATATTTTTCATAACAACAAGCATATAGACCACTTTGAAAAATACCATAATACTCTTTAAAGTGCAGGTTTGGGTGGTGCTTGATGTAAACCTGATTTTTCCAATTTCTTTTGTTTTTAGCGCGAACTGCACGTGCTATGCTTCAACTTCTTGGTAATTTGCATACGGTGCACATTTGTATACGAACACACAATACTACGTCCTAGCGTTCCTACATATACTCTGAATTCCATTGTCCCATTACAACAAAAGAGACTTGAATAATTACACCCCGGTGAGGCTGAGGCCCCGTCCACACGAAAACGCATACATTTTTATGCGTTTTTACTGATCGTCCACACTAAAACGATCAAAAACGGAAAATGAAATCGATGAAAACGGAGATTTTCGAAAACGCTTTTCAAAGTGGAGACTTGAAAACGCAGGTCTATCGTTTTAGTGTGGACGGCAAAAACAGAGCTTTTCAAAAACGCTTACGTCACAACTAGTAACGCATACTATTGCTGACGCTATTGGAGCATGCGTATTAAACAGAAAAACGTCCGAGCAGAGCCTGGTGATGAAAACGCATCTTTGGATCATCGTTTTTCAGCTCCTTGTGTGGACGCAAATCTTTTTATACGCATTAGTGTGAACGGGGCCTGAGCCTGCACATACAAGATTATTATGGCATTTTTCGAAATGGGCTATTGAGAAAGATGTAATGTTTATCATGTCACGAGCGGGAGACAAAGGAAAAAAATCCAAGTCTCCGACAGGCATCGAACATGCGACCTTCCGTACACCGGTCGGATGATTCCGTACACCGGTCGGATGATTCCGTACATCGGTCGGATGATTCCGTACACCGGTCGGATTAGTCCGTATACCGGACGGATGATTCCGTACACCGGTCGGATGATTCCGTACACCGGTCGGATGATTCCGTACACCAGTCGGATGATTCCGTACACCGGTCGAATGATTCCGTACACCGGTCGGATGATCCGTACACCGGTCGGATGATTCCGTACACTGGTCGGATGATTCCGTACACCGGTCGGATGTAATGTTCATCATGTCACGAGCGGGGGACAAAGGAAAAAAGTCCCCGACAGGCATCGAACATGCGACCTTGCTTCCGTCGGGGACTGAGATCTCTTTTCTTTGCCTACACTAGTGATACGATGAACATGACATGTTTCTCATTTCCTTACCGAGCTCAAAATTTACCATCTTTATTTATTAATGTATCAACAAGGATATTATTTTGTTTTAATTTGCTGTTCTCATAGGTTTTATCGCAGATTGTGGACTTTTCCTGTAAAATTGGAGAGTACAGAGAACTCACTGAAAAGTAAGTAAACGCCATTTTTAAAAATTAAACCAGGCTTTAGTGTATTGTAGTGTATTTCAGGTGGAGCTAATTCTTGTGCTTTGTGTTGCAGACTCATTCCGCCAAAGATGTTTAGAGAATGGAAAGCGCTGTTTCTCAAGGGACTTCCCATTTACGAAGACGAGGTTAAATTTATTGTCATTTATTATTCAACTTTGACGTCAAGGCAAAGTAGTAATTCTGAATCCTATAATCTCTTAAAGTTATATGTACCTTCCGTTGTATTTAAATTCAGCATGTCATGTGATATGTTTGAGAGGCAAGTTTTGTTAGTAACATTTCATTCCTTTGTTTTAGCCGGTAGATTTAGCATCTAACTATGAACTCGCCAGACTAAGGGAAATCGAGAAAGAGAAAGAAGATTTGATGGACGAGGGAGACTTTTTAGAGTATAAGGTGAGTTAGAATATATGAAAACTAGATATACAGTTCGTGATTTTTGTCGCGCGCTCCAACAACTTTTGCAAAGTAGCGGCGATTATAGTGCGATTTGTGCGTGATTTGTCCCCGCGATATCGCATGTCGAAACCTGATGTAACTTGACGGCGATTTTTGGAAATTGCCGCAAACCGCGGCAAAAGACGCACCCAAATCGCACAGAAATCGCCGCTAGTTTACACTTGCGACAAAAGTTGCATTTGAGCGCGACAAAAATCGCTTGTGTTAACTGGTCTTAAAGAAGTGATGAGAAAATTCGTTGATTTTTCGTGCGAGTATGCTTGCAGCGCGCGCATGTTTCAGAAAGGGCGCGCTTTACTTTATATACTCTTTGTGACGTCAACAGGAAAAAGAGAAAACTGCAACAAATGCGATGAATTCGCGCGTTTTCTTTCGCGGTGACTATTATTCAAGGACTTCTCGTTTCAAAGGGATGGATGTCAGTTCTTGGCAAAAATTTAGTGACAACTACACCAAGCGACGTCTTCTGATTATTTAAAACGAGAACGGAGTTCATAATCGTTTTATTTTAAGCGCGAGTCATTTGGGTGCAAAATTTGGTAGCGATCCTTTCCTCTTAAAATCTCACCTTGAGGAACCTTTTGAATGTGGGGATGAAATCCTAAAATGAAAGCAATCATTCAGTTTAGCATTACTTTATTTCTGCGCAGTTTATTATGCTGTACAAGCCAGTGGATAAAATCCTAAGGCGTAAGCATTCAAATGAAAATCACTGAGCATTTCTTTCTTGTCTTTCTTTTCTGTTTCGATGTTTTGCAAAATGGTATTTGTAACTTGTTTAGTTTTGAACTCAGGAACTGTTAGGAGTGAGTGGTTTAACTAGGATTTTTTTCTCTTAGAATTTGATAGGCGAATGGACTCCAGCAGACGAAGCAGAAATCAAAGGTCCTCCTAAGGATAATGCAGTGCTGGGACACATCATTCACAGACTGTTTAACATAGTTTCGCCACCTGAGGTGAGCGAAAGTTCTGTACGCCTTCACAAGCCTAATGGCTCACACCTGCAGGAGCTTAACCCGGTTTCTGTAGCATGAAGCACCACCGTACAGGCTAACCACTACACCACCACACAAGCTAACCACTACACCACCGCACAGGTTAACCACTACACCACCGCACAGGTTAACCACTACACCAGCGCACAGGCTAACCACTACACCACCGTACAGGCTAACCACTACACCACCGTACAGGCTAACCACTACACCACCATACAGACTAACCACTACACCACCGTACAGACTAACCACTACACTACTTGACCGCTAACCATTTGACCACCGTGCCTCCACAGAAAGATCTGTGGTTATATATAAAACAAGGAACAAATGGAAACGAGACTCAGTGAGATTAGACAATTTTCATCTCTAGCCTCCCCTTCCCCAAGAGATCTTGCTTGTAGGCTAGAAGAGCTTTCAGTTCTTCCACTTGTTGACGCAACAGAACAAAGACAAGGTTCATTGTTCTTATCGACCGTTTGTGAATGACCGTTGAATTGTTCAAACTTGTTTTATCGTTATTGTTTTTTTCTGTAGCCACCTCCTCCTCCACCGGAGTTTCCGCCGTTTCCAATCAAAGTCTGTTTTCTTGGAAAGTTTTTTAGTGGTAAAACATCAACCATCAACAAAGTTCTTGAAGGTAAGTAGTTTAGTTCATGTTTTGTTTTCCGTCCCTCGAATCACAGGCTTACCATCCCCTGTTTGTGTGGTGTACTGTGCATCTTCACTGGCAGTATCGGTTTAAGTAATGATCCGTATAAGAAGGATAGCGCTGAACGGCAATGCACGATGAAATGTCAACTTTTTTCATTGTTACAACTAGTGATCTCATTGGCCTAGACTAAAAAACCGCTTAAAAGGTTCAAGTTGCATTTTGTCTAATCTTTTTAAGGTTTCAAGTAATTTGAGACCCAATTGCACAACATGCAATTTTTAAAAGATATTGTATTTGGGGAACTTCATCAAAGAAGCAAAATTATTAGCTATTGTCTTCGGCTATTCTGAATTGGTTAAGCACGAACATTTCCTAAAATTTATTTGACGTAAATGGATTTTCTTTATTTTTATAATGAAATATAATTATTAACCATCAACCCCTCCTCTATTCTTGAAATCAAAGATATTCTATGTGGGAAAGAACCAATGCCGCAGAACAATGAAGTCAGTTTGCTATCGTTCGTATGTGGAGCATTACTTAAAAAACTAGCCTGCTTACAGAAGGCAAAATTTAAGGCTCTTAAAACTGATAAAAATAAAATAAAAACTAGCTCTCAAAATCACTGCCGTGTTGCTTTGCGTAAGACTAGTTTTATAAACCAAAACCGCCATTGGAGATACGCATGCTGATGCACAGTACACCACACAAACAAGGGATGGTAATCCTGTGCTCAATGCACACATGCACTCATGATTTTTATCATCAAGTTTACTAAATAGTAGTTGCCTTGTTGTCGTTGTCTTTGTACTTTAATTTAATTTAATTTTTTTGGGGCGAGGGTGGGGGACTGGCAGTTTTTTGGGGGGTAGATAGACTGCAAAACTGTTTTTGCACAAGTCCACCGAAAAAACCGGAGACAGCTGAAGCAGCGTAAAAGAACTGGGCCGGGTTGTTCAAAGCGCGGTTAAGCTAACCTAGGGTTATCATCAATTTTGATTCCAGCTAAATAATAAATCAATGGAGATTTTTCCAAAGTATTTTTGCCCTTTAGTTTCGTTTCTGACTTGTCTTCGCATGTAACTTATAATTAGCTTTTGAAAACACTTCTAACAAGATAAATTAAATCCTCGGTTAAGTTTTAATCCTGTGTTAGCGTTAACCGGCTTTCGAACAACCGGGCCCAGGAGCGATCAAAAAGAGTCTCGTGTCAGGCAAAGGTACTTTGTTTTAAGTTGGGACAGTTTTGACCCCAAAATTCCCATGACATAGCAACCCCAATTTTTTTTCTTTCGCTAAATAAAATCTCCTGTTTGTCCTGATTACTTGTGCGAAATAATTATCGTAATTGATAAAATCCCCGCGTTTCTACAGCTGTTTGAAGTGAGGTGCTTCTGCCCCATTACCGAGCATTTGTGGGAGCTGGGTACGAACTTTGCTGTGACATCATCAAAGGAGACCATTTGCCGCGTTCTCATAAGCATATGACTGCGAAGCGACATAGGAGAAGGCATTTTAACGCGAATGGTATTCAAAAGCCAAAAAGAGATTTTGTGCACTCCGATGCCGTTTTTTGTGTTTGCCCACAGTTCCTTTGCTCTTTGCATAAAGTCAATGTCCTTCGATGACGTTACAAGACGTCAAGGCAAAACTCGGACCCATTCTTTACATTGCTCGGTACTGGCCGAAAGAACCGCCAAAATTTGAAACTTTAAACAACTATAAAAAAAATCAAGGAAATATGCTACGGTAAAGATTTTTTCTCACAGATAATGAGGACGATTAGGAGATTTTGTTTGGCGAAAAACATTATTGGGAGGTTAGTTGCACTTTTAATTTAAGGAGGTTCGACTCCTGGGGGAGAGGGGGGGGGGGGGGTGTTCTCTCATATGTAAGCTACATGGGTTTGTGTTGCTGTCAAGGATATAGTTTTCAAGCTGTTTAGTCTGGGATAGTTTATAGAAAACGGCTAGTTTTGGTTCAGAATAGTTTATAATTTACCGGGAATCTATGAACTCTATGAAGATAGAGTTTCTGGAAAATAGCGAGTCTGGGATATGGTAGGGATTTTTGGTGTCAAGTCAAGTATAGTCTGGTCTGGAATAGGGTAAGGGTTTTAGAGATCCAGCGGTACATCACCACCAAAATATACAGATTATCTACCCCCCCCCCCCCCCCCCCCCACCTCTTTCCCGTGGTTCGACTGTAAGTGTGAACATTTCACTCTGTCTTCTTATTGCAGGCCATAGAATGGTACGACTGTCCGTGGACGATCTTGTGGCTGAAGCCGTGGACGCCTTTAAAAACAATGAATGCATCGAAGAACCAGCCGACGAACCAGCTGTACCGGTGAGGCATCTTCAGTTTAACGCCCCAGCTCCCTGGGGGGGAGGGGTTACTCCCCTATACAAGCTACATAGGCATGTGTCGCCCAAAAGGGTGTTTGTTTTTAGCCGTTTTGGTCTGAAAACATAACACGTCCAATAGTTGTTGTATAACAATTTTGAACGCGAGGATAAAGGTTATTTAACCTCACGCCAACATTGTCGCAAAACCGGCAGCTATTTCCCCTACCTTTTACGAACATTCTCCAACTTCCCCTACCATTGTAATACGAGAAGGCAAAAGGTAGAACGTTGGGGGTTATTTTCTAAAGAAACCGTCTTGCTCTGTTGGTTGTAATCTACAATAAGGCACAATTTTAACCATGCTCTTATTTTCTTTCTTTCTTGGTAGCTGTACACTTGTTTTTGGTATTTGCAAAGTTTTTTTAGTTAACTGATCACCGTCTAGAGATTTAAAAGCTGACGGTTTGATCTTGAGCCTTTCGTGATTCGCTTTCTACAGTGATGCCAAACTTTGGGTCTTTCTGCATGTACCGGTATCCATGAACCACTCATTGTCTTCTATTGTTTGTGAGGTATTGTATTTTTGGTCTTGTTTTGCATTTGTATTATTGTCGTTCTTTGTTCCTTTTGTTTTACGTAATATGTGACCGGTACATGCAGAATCTACCCAAACTTTAAAGTGAGAAGTTTAACTTAAAGTTTTAACGCCCAATGATATCACTATCTGAAATGAGACAACACTGATGATTAAATTCGCCGGTGTACACCTGAGCATCAATGCGTTTTTTTTTTTCGTTTTAGGACGAAGACAGCTGTCCCAAGAAAGTTAACATCCAAGATCAACCTGCGGGCCAGTCCCAGGCTACAACGCCACAATCAGCTGCGGTTGAAGAGGGGACTGGGGAAAGAAAAGGTATTAAGGAAATACATAGCAAGTGTCTTATTCTGCACGTGATTTCTAAGAAATTTGTGTAACATTAATTAAATAAGGAAGTTTGTCATTCCGCCATCTGTATGGAGTCCAGCTGTTACGATCATCAAAATGCGGCTCCAAGGTTCTGTTAATCCCGAGAGGCACCGATAATCTCGAGTGACCCTTAATCCCGAGAGACTGCTAATCCCGAGAGACCGTTAATTCCGAGAGACTGCTAATCCCAAGGGACTGTTAATCCCGAGAGATTGCTAATACCAGAGACGGTCAATCCTGAGATTTCTAATCTTGAGCGAAAGTTAATCCCGAGAGACTGCTAATCCAGAGGGACCGTTAATCCCGAGATACTGTAATCCAGAAGGACTGTTAATCACGATAGGCCATTAATCCCGAGAGACTGCTAATCCCAAGGGACTGTTAATCCCGAGAGACTGCTTATCCCGAGGGACCATTAATCCCGAGGGACTGCATCTAATCACGAGAGACTGCTAATCCCGAGGAGCCATTCAAGGTAGTTAGTGACCTGTAACTTAATCTGGTGGTATATTTTTGACATAACACAGAAAACGAAGATCCCAACAGACTAGAAGAGAAACAAGCCAGTGAAGCTGGAGAAAGCGAGGAAAAAAGAGATAAAACCAAAGAGGAACTGGAAAAAGAAAGCCCAGAAGTCAAAGAAGACGAGAAGAAGACATCCGCGAAATCGAAGGAACTGGAACCTTCTGCATCAAAAACTAAAGGACCCACGGTTTGTGCTAACTTTGCTGAAAATCCCATTTATTCTTACAATATGAATACTTTGTCGTACAGGCAAGTGATGAGAATATAGAACATGGTCAGCAAGGAGAGAGATTTGTTTTGAAAATCTGAAAATAACCTTCCAGTTTTTCTAAATGTCGCTATACTATTTGTCTTCGTAGCAGTCGTTTTCTTTTCGAGAGCGTGCGAGGTACGCGAAGGCATGGGGCTCGAAAAGGAGCAATAAAAAAATGGAGAGGGGCTACTTTTCGCTCCCCATGCCTTCATGCTCCTCTTGCGCTATCTGAATGGAAACGACTGCCATGTAGGCTACTATACCATTTCACTGAAAGTATTGATGAGTGTCTCTGGGCAAAACGTTTCCAAGGTCTGCCGTTGCGTCTTAGAAAAAATCCTTAAAATGTTTGTGGTTTGCCATGAACTGTATTTTTCTTGCTTTCTTCTTGCAGCTCACCACTCGTGCCAAACTGGGATCAAAGGCCTATGGCTTCCTGAAAAAGGGAAAAGCCACACCAGACCAGCTGTTAGTTGATATCATGATTGAATCAGTGAGGTAATTAAACCTTCTTTTGTAGTTTAGTAAAGCTCTTGAGAAATACTAATGATACAAAGGCGGAAGTCATTCCCGTGGGGGAGCGAGGATTGCACCTCAACATCATTTTCTCTTGACGTCAAAAATGTTTGGCAAGGATATACGGCCGTTTCTTGGTAAGGTGGTCGTACTAAGAGGTTCGACTGTATGCGACTTTTTTCTATAACCATTTAAAGGGAATACCCCCCCCCCCCCCCCACTCCACCCCTGAGTCATGACCCGTATTTTCAGGTGCTTTTGTTTTTATATATTCCATTATATTGTCTGCCTAGTGGCGTCCTTAACTTCCTTTTCTGATGAGCGCTTTTCAATTGAGTGTTGAAAGTAATTTCGCAATAGACCAATTCCGATATATTAAAATTCATACTTGGCTCCGAGGCTTAGGGGAATAAAACAAAAGAAATCACATCGAGGTTCAGGGATGAATAATTAATTTGTTTTGTTTTATTCCCCTAAGCCTCGGAGCTAAGTATGAATTTTAATATATCGGAATTGGTCTATTGCTTTGGTTTTGCATTGCGCCACTTTCTCAACCAATCAGAAGTGAAACCAAAACTTGCCTGCACGCGTTTTCCCGCGCTTGGCGCCGGCTGCATGTATTTGCTTCGAGTTCTGATTGGTTCATTGGACTGTCTGCACCTGTTGTGATTGGTCAGAGTAATTACTTTGGTTTTGGTTTTACGACACTCAATTGAACACTGCTCTAATATGTAATTCATTTATTTTTGACAGGCAAGTACCTGAGGGTACAGGCTGGATTATGGACGGATTTCCGGGCACAATTAACCAAGCCAAGGTAATTATTTACTGCAAATATGTCTTGCAATTAGGCGATTGCATCATTGGAATATATATATATACTGTCTCTTTGAAAAACCATGAAGTAGAACAATCACTCAAAGGAATAGCCCGAGTCGATCTGTTGTCTATCTAAGAGCTTATTCCATTAGAAGGCTAAAGCTAATTTAAGTTTTCAAGCATTTTGATTTTTTCCGATGTTTATTGTTAACACTGGACAAAATTATGAAACAAAATCACTGTCGCAAATACGAGATTTTAACTAAGATAGATGAAATTGTCGAGCCATCGGTTTACCTTCAAGGCTTTCTTCTTTGTTTCAATGCACCACAGTTAGGCAGTTTCTTGATGTGGTTACGGATGCTGTAATCACCAAATGACGTATAAACAAAAGATTCAAAAGACCATACACACACCACAACCAACAAACGTTTTTTAATGCATTTATTTACATATACATCATTGATATTCATCACTTCACGGGTATTCTTGGTTTTCACATGACGTCATAAAAATTCAAAAATCTAAACTATACATCCTACAAAGCTGTTTCTAACATGGTATGTGGATACCAGTGTTATAATCTTTCACAAAAAGTTTCAGGTTTTAACGATGTTTTGATTCCGATTTATAAAGGTTTTAAATCGGTCACGCAATCTGTCACGCTATTTCAGATAAGCCGTGAAAATAAACAAAATTGAATCAGCTGAAAGTTATTTTATGCATTATAAGTGCGTATAAGCTGATTTAATGGAACTTATAGCGAATACAATATCTTTTGATTTGATTTTTGGTGTAATTAAGACTGAATTTTTGGCCGCCATCTTTGTGCCACTGAGTGGGGCACAAAGATGGCCACTCCATACATTTCTTACTAAAAATGTCTAATACTCGTTTGCCTATAACTCTTGACCGAAATGCTCTTGCGCTTCAAAATTTGGCCCAGATACGTAGTTTGAAACTCTCTACAATGCCATAAATATCTGTTGTTTAATGCTTCCGAATTTTGATATGACGTAAGTGAAAACCAAGAATAATAGAACTCACAACTGACCAAGCTCCCATCATGCTTTGTACCTCGTGGTAGACCGTTTGCACCGGAATCTCAAAGGTCATGGGTCCGAATCCCGTCGAGGCCCGAAATAATTTTTTTTCAGCCTCAAATTTCAACTCCTTCGGTTGTTGCATAACTGCGATGGATCTCTTTCTCTTGAAGTAGCAATGCGTGTAAGAACTAGGCCATCTATTCTTCTGGCATTTCACTTTCCCCACACAAAATTGTTTAGATTTTCTTACCGAGAATACATCAACCCATGGACAACATGTACAAAATGTACAAAAACTTCATTTTAAAGCGATGTTTCTTTTGTGTTACAAGATTTCATCCAACAGTGAGACTTCAAAACAATGGCCAAGAAAGGCTTCCATTTTTTCATGTTTCTCACATAGAATTTTTTTGCATTAATTAAAAACTCAGAATAGTTTTCACTAAAAGGGAATCAAATAGTAAACTAGAGAGAAATATATGCGCTACCTGATGAAGTAATTAAAATAGTGGATTTTCATGTTTTAGCCAATCAGCTGGATGGTTTCAAGAATATCACAATTAACACCTTTCTGCATTCCTTGCCGTTAGGTTGCTTAGTTCTTACTAGGACCATTACTTAATAGTTTCCGCAATAGCAAGAAACACCCGACAGTTAAGAAACTTATTTTGTTCTTCTGTGCAGCCGTAATTTGTCGGTAAGCAACGCCTTTCCCTTGGGGAAGCCGTTGAGAGACGACCCCAAAAACGGCCGCATAGGTAACAATAGACCTTCCCCGCATTCCACTCCAGTGAGCACACACAGTGAAACGAGATCGAGGCTTGGGTGGACCCCAGCCTCGATTTGGTACCTTTGTTCACAGGAATGCGGGAAAGGTCTATTGAGAACCAAGTTTCACTATATGGTTATAATTGTTTTGTTCAGTTGCTGGAGAAAGCGCTGAGTGGTTATGACGCGCAAAAGGAAGCAAAGGACGCTAAAGCTTCCAAGGATCCCAGCAAAGTGGGCAAAACAAAGAAATCTCGCCTTGCACCAGATCCCCATCCTGCTGCAGAGGTATGTGTATTCTAAGCCCCAGGTAAATGCATTTACGTTCACACTTGAAGTTGCTAATTGTCACCATTTTCAGTGTTACTTTATAAAGCCGAAAAGACGTATTTTTATTAGTGAAAACCCACCAATAATGGTCCAGTTTTGTTTAAACTTACTCTACTAGTGCTGTAAGAATGATTAGAAGAGTCTCGGGCTCACGCGGCGGCCATGTTGACTCCCCGGAGAATAAAATGCTTTGTTTTTGCCTGTCCAGCCTCGCGGTAAAAAAGTTGAAAACGAGGTTGGGCGGGAAAAAATCTTTTGTTTTTATACAAAATGGGGGCGTGATAAAGGCCTATAGAGCAGTTTTCAATTGAGTGTCGAAAGAAATTACACAATTGCTTTGGTTTTGCATTGCTACGCTTGCTCGACCAATCAGAAGTAAAACCAAAACCAATCGTGACTTGCTCGCACGCGTTTTCCCGCGCTTGGCGCCGCCGACATGTAATTGCTTCGAGCTCTGATTGGTTCATTGGATTGTTTACGACTAATGTTATTGATCAGAGTAATTGCTTTGGTTTTGGTTTTACGACACTCAATAGGCCGTTTCCGAGTTGCCTTTAGCCTCTCTATCAAAGCAAGGCCAGGTACGAAACCTTTCATATGAAAATGAGTTTTCATTCACATGCAAATAAAACTTATTTAGGGGTGGCGAATGGTAAATCCGAGACTCGCCGAGACGCCGAGACCCTTGTTTCAAAATCCGAGACCGCGACCGCAGCTGCGTTATAAAATCCGAGCCCGAGACCCAATGTGGGTAAAAACCGAGACCGAGACTTAGTGCCAAAAATATCCGATTCACCTCTCAAACACAAACAAGGATAAAGAATGAGAATGCTTGACAAAAGTATCCCAGACTCCGACATCTTGAGGGAAAAAATCCGAGACTCCGAGACAGAATCAAAGGGCTCTTAAAGCCATCTCGTTAATGCGTTGAAACATGAGGTTAAAAAAAGAAGAATCTAAAATAAATATAAAATAAATATGGTAAAGATGGCGTTGTAGAATCAGACATTATGTAGAAAATGCGAGGCGCAGTAGTCAACTGGATATGGTTCTTGGCAGGATAGAGAAGATTGAGAGAACTTGGTTTGAAAATTCGTGTTGGTGCAAGTCAAAAAAAGTTATGAGTAACAAAGAATCACGAGTGTGAATGTAAATAATTTTGATATTAGTGAAGTGAAAGTGAAAGACTTTTCCCGCCTTGCTAGCTAATTGACGATGAAAATGTGTTGTTGGTTCAATTTACACAATGCATTTTCAGTTATTCATTGTCTATTTTCGGTTGGGATATTTGACAATGGAAAAGACTTTCTAAATCAAATACAACAGATTGCCGCAATTTCAAAACAATTAAAAGCCCACATCGATAATACGTCACGTGCAATGACTTTATATCTGATCAGATGAGACATTAATATTAATTATCAAAATATCAATTGACACAACAAATGGTGACTGAATCTTTAATATTCTTTAAAGTAAGGCCCGATTCAAACATTGAACTTCACATTTGCCGAATCTAATGAAAGGAGGCCGTAACAACATGTCATTTCTCTAGAGCTGCCTTTCCCCATGCCAGGACAATTTGAGCTATGTTTAGCAGACATCACGCCATCAGCCATTTCTTTTTCAACTCTCCAGCAGTATTCGAAAAAAGAACGAAAGTCAAAATTTATGGTATTTTGCTGTTCCTACTCTTGCATAATGAAACGGAAAGTTTTGTAGTTAGCTAAAGTATCAAGCCTGCTGTTATATATATTTTGACATGAAAAATGGCGGGAAAATGGTGATCACGTGGTCATTTTTCGGTCACGTCTGTTATGGACGCACTTATATAGAAAATATTGGGTCTGGAGCGGATAAACAGGGCACCACTCCTGGCGGTCACTTTTTTAGTTTCCCTTAGATCGAAATGAGGTTCATGACAGGCCTGCACCGACTCCGCTATGTGGTTTTGCGGTTGCGATGCATTTATATTAGCTTTCAAAGTTTGGCTGTTATGAGTCGTGTCGTTAAGTGATTTACGTCTTGTATGATGTGTTAGACGGCGTTTGGTAAATAGTTTTCAGGAATGGTTGGTTTTGAACGAAACTCCATTTTTCATCAGTATTTGTTTAAGGTTTTTCAGTCGTGGGTGAAATGTTGTGACAAAAGGCGTTATTATCTCGCGAGTTTTTTTCGTTTTGTTTTCATGCCAATTGCGTTCCGGCAAAAGTGAAATTTAGAATACCAGTGCATTTAGGAGGGTGCTGATGGGGTTAACAGTTAACTGACAATTGCCCAAAAATATAGTAGTTAACTGATAAATGAAAAGTTACCGTATTTTCTCTATTAAATGCCCCCGGCGTTTATTTCAAACTTGGCCTTGTGGACCCGGCGTTTCTTTGTATCAGCAGTTTTTTCTCGCCCGCCATTTTTTAAGAAAGGGTTATTATTCGTTTTTCTTGGCAGCCTTGTACCTTGCCCTTAAATCTTAAGTTTATTATACCACAAACAAACGTTTGAGGAACTTACTTACAACTTCCTCAATTATACCCGGCGTTTATTCGGGGCCCGGCGTTTAATCGAGAAAATACGGTAACAGTTAAGTGACATTCTATTAATTATACTAAATGAACGATTGTTGTTGTTAATAAAAGCAACATAGTTTTTTCCTAACAGCAAAGCTATTTTGTGACTTTTACCTGCCTCGCTGCGTGACCAGGTGACATATTAACCGATATTATATGCGAAAGGTACCAGGGTCGTAGAGCGTTGACCTTGATCTCCGTGATGGCGTCGAGTGGCGTGGTCAAAGTTATTCTGAGTTTTTATCGAGATGATGACAAAGGATCGGCATTCGAATGACACATAAGTCGCATACCGTTTGACATGACAAAGCACAATTCAATGGACATATAATCAAACAATAAGCGGAAAGTTTGGACTCGGTGAGTTTGATTTAAAGTTGTTGCGATTAGAGAAGATCGACGGGAAAGCTGTTACAAAGGCTCAGTTGGAAATGGAGCTACCTTTTCTAATGGGAAGTGCGACAAGTGAGATACATGGTATGTATTCTGTTTCGTCATTTTGTCTTAGCACGCGAACGCGGGTTGACCCCGGGTTTGACCACAGGAGCCCTTTTCAGTCTTAGACTAAATGAGTAAGATTTCTGATTACACTAGAACCTGTATTAAGCAGACTCCAAAGTAAGTGGACACACCGTTGGTATTTTATTCGCTGTGGCTATATGGCCGGTAACCGGTCAAGGTTTTCAAAACACTAAATAGCCGGCAGTCCTATATTCTCAGTAAATTTCTCAAAATCGAAAAATTCCAGCTAATCTAAACTATCATATGTCGATTTAGAAAGGTCAAGCGATCCTGAAATGCTTTATAGATTTCAAGCCTAGTGTTTGGTTTACGCTAGGCTCAGTAGACGAAACCATGTTTTGTGACACTTAGAAATTTTTTCAGTTCGACTGCCGGTCAAGGTTTTCAAAACACTAAATGGCCGGCAGTTCTATATTCTCAGTAAATTTCACAAAATCGAAAAATTCCGGCTAATCTAAACTATCATATCTCGATTTAAAAAAGTCAAACGATCCTGAAATGCTTTATAGATCTTAAGTCTAATGTTTGGTTTACGCTGGGCTCAGAAGACAAAACCATGTTTTGTGACACTGAACTTTTTTCAGCTCGACTGCAAAAACATGGTTTCGTCGGGGGTTTCGTGATATAGAAATCCCACAAAACCGGCTCGTTTGATCAGGATCACGACATATGATAGTTCAGAATGGCTGGATCTTTTCGATTTTGTGAAATTTACTGAAAAAATAGAACTGCCGGCCATTTAGTGTTTTGAAAACCTTGACCGGCAGTCGAGCTGAAAAAAGTTCCAAGTGTCACAAAACATGGTTTCGTGATATAGAAATCCCACAAAACCGGCTCGTTTGATCAGGATCACGACATATGATAGTTCAGAATGGCTGTATTGTTTCGATTTGTCAAATTTACTGAGAATATAGGACTGCCGGCCATTTAGTGTTTTGAAAACCTTGACCGGCAGTGGAACTGAAAAAAGTTTAAGTGTCACAAAACATGGTTTCGTCTTCTGAGCCCAGCGTAAACCAAGCCCTAGACTTGAGATCTATAAAGCATTTCAGGATCGCTTGACTTTTCTAAATCGACATATGATAGTTTAGATTAGCTGGAATTTTTCGATTTTGAGAAATTTACTGTGAATATAGAACTGCCGGCCATTTAGTGTTTTGAAAACCTTGACCGGTTACCGGCCATATAGCCACAGCGTATTTTATTGGACACAAGCATCAGTGAAATTCGATTTTTTTTTTCCTTCCCATACTCTCTGTGTACGATCCTGTATCAAACAGACATCTTTAATACTGACAATCCTTATTACGGTTTTGGAAGCTATCTTGACAGGTGAGAAATTATGGTTTTTAGATGAGAATCTAATGTCGAATAATTTTCGTAAAGCGGCTGTTCTAAGTCCAATCCCGAAAACGCATTCACTCTGGTCATTCTCATGGCCTTTAAAGTAACCTTATCTTAACTTTGCAAATTTAAAAGCCTTACTGATATACGTAATTTCCTACTTGTCAAGCTAAATCACTTGATAAGATCAATGAATGAAAATATTGAAATGAACCGATTTCTGACAGCGTGAGCCAGTTAAAAAAGAAAAACATAAAACTTTCTTATACAAGCGCATGAGTATAGGCTACCAGTGTAGCCTCTTGTTAACTGACAATTGGCCGGAAAAAAATAGTAGTTAACTGACAATTGGGTACCCCCATTAGCACCCTCATTTAGCAGTGCTAGATTAATTTGTCGTGTGTTTGGCCTTGTTTACAAAATGGTAAAGTAAGCTCACTGTAGCTGTCGAGAAAAAGCTGCGCCGGGTTTTCAGCTCTTTACAGGCAAATTCACCGCGAGAAACAACTTCAAGCATCACGCTTCAGTGAATGTTCTGACACCTATAGAATGAATTGAGTTCTGGTCATTTCACGAACAGAAATCTAGAACCGGAAAGGAGGAAAGAGTTACGCGGTTAACATCGGAACGGATAGATTGCCGTCCAAAATGGTGGCGCTGTTCAGATGTGTGTTACTTTTCCTTTATACCCTCTTAAAGTTTGATGTTCCCAATGTTTACGTATTTTTCTACGAAAGAGACGATAACTTAATTTGTAATAGGGACGAAATTAAACAAGAGTGACAGGAGCAAAAGTTTCATTTGATTCAACAATATAAATTGATAAATTGAGACAATTAGCCACAGCTTGAATGATAATCGCATCAGCCCATGTTCCTTGACAT
Source organism: Cladopsammia gracilis (assembly GCA_022457155.1). Taxonomy (NCBI): domain Eukaryota; kingdom Metazoa; phylum Cnidaria; class Anthozoa; order Scleractinia; family Dendrophylliidae; genus Cladopsammia; species Cladopsammia gracilis. The sequence continues at coordinate 1,277,856 of JAJGOT010000186.1, read as the reverse complement.
GACATATTATTCAAATATTCTTGCCAAGAGTGTTCAGTATTACTCTCTATAAACTGTTCTGGGTTATATACTAAATATTCAATGCCAAGACTACGTATATAAAAATGGTTCGTAGCATCGCCATACAATTGATGTGATACGGCACGAAAAAAACAATCGCCACCTCCTCCAACATCAAGAGCAATTCTATTTAATTCAGATAACCTACTTTCTAGTAGTAAAACTGAATCTATAGCACCTGAACCATTAAAAGCAATCATTACAAACAACTGATAATTTTGTTTAACGAAATAATAGATTTAAATATATTTTTTCTTGTTTTAAGTGTGCTATATTCTTTGCTAATAGAGCTACGTTGAGCGCTCGAAGGCAACTCTCTTGTGTCAGGATTTCAATGCAATCAAGCTACGTTGAGCACTCTAAGGTAACTCTCTTGTCCGCTTTAGGATTTCAATGTTATCAGTACGACACGCAATTGATATTCGTCTTCTTTTTATAGACTTTATACGCCAAGAACGTTTTCTCTCTCTTACTTGTCAAATAGAGACAAAATCTCTCTTAAAAAAATAAACACGCTGAAATCGCTTATAAAATGCTTCTTAAAATGCTTCCTAAAATGCTTCCTTGATAACTTTTATAAACAAAATCAGGAACATTTTTACGTCTTTTGCGTACTGTTGCATAATCAAACTGTAATAGCAATGATTAATTGTTTTAAAATAGCACAAAACCGAAATCCATACTCTTGCATAATCAAACCGAAACATTTTTAGTTAGCTGAATAAGCAAAATCTACCCTCTCTTGCATACTATTGCATAATCATGACACCTAAATATTTAATAACTATTGGAAAAGCAGACAAAGATTACAACTCAAAAAGCGAACAAAAATACAACGTGAGATTTCTCAGCTTCGTCGAGCGCGAAAAGTTGACTCGTTTAACTTTAAGCGAGTTGACTTTAAACGAATCGTAAAATTAACTCTTTTCACGAGATTTCACTTTGACATTCGTTAAGCGACATAAAAAATCGCTCCTCGCTGTTCATCATACCGGGTAGACAAGGTATAGCAGAACCCCGGAGGAGGACTCGCATATGTGGTTGGGTGGGGGTGCTCGTCGTATCTTTTAGGGGTTAAAATTAGGGGATCTAGGTATCTTTTAGAATATATGATTAAAAAAAACTCATTTTCCCAGAAAATGGTATCTTTTAGTGTGTTCAGGATTTCACTTTTTTTCCTGACGAGCACCTCCGCTTGACGACTTATAGGAGTCCCCCCCCCCCCCCCCCCCTCCGGGAGCAGAATATTCTTACCAATTTTTCTTTTCACGATATTTCCGGTTGTCACTCGCTAAGCGACTTAAAAGGCAGAGCAAAATAGCATGTTCTTTTGAGCGCAGCTATCAAATGTACTGAATAGGACAGCCTCTGACTCAGTTAAACTTCCCATATGACTAAAAAAAAAATTGCCGGATTGACCCCTTTCATAAAATAGAAGTCCGTATAAAGGTGAATATTTTAAGTTCGTTTACCTACAGGTTGCAACTAATTTGATTGAACCTGCACTTGGCACCGGTAGCATAGTATTGGCTGACCCGTGTACTTTCGCTTTTGTGCTATTTTAGAACAATTAATAATTGCTATTACAGTTTCATTATGTAACAGTACGCAAAAGACGCAAAAATTTAAGCCATTGAAGGCTTGCCGTAATTCCATTCAACCGTCATCATTATAAGCCAAAAAATCAACACAACTATGACATGTTTACCATACTATTGCACAATCAAACCGCTTGGCCAATCATAATGCAGAACGTAGCTAATACAGGAAATCGCCTGCTGCTGCTCCCTGAGTTGACCTCTGATACGCTTGGTTAATTGCACGCTTACTTGTAACTCTAAAGTTTTCTTTCCACCAGTGATCGAGTGCATTGTTTTTTAGAAGTTGCTGAAACCAATTCTGTGGTCGTGGAAATACCCAAGCCCTCCTTGGCGGCGAGCAAGTTCGTGGCGAGCTCCTAAATGTAAATAAAACGCCGACAAACCTTGAAGATAGCGTAGTTGAAGGCGTCTTCTTCGGTGTCTTCTCGCAAAAAAAAAACTGCCGGATTGTTATATTTATCGAATGATAAGCAGGAGAATGACTGAAATTAAACTTACAAGATCTCGATTCGTGTCATCCATGTCGATCTGTACGTTTTCGCGCGTTAACTGCAGTGTCAGTGAACTCATATCTTATTATATTTTACCCTGGGGAGTCTTTTACTGTGTAACCGCATCCCCAAGAGTAAGATGAAACCTGAGATAAACCGAACCCAAGCCATTAACCCTTGGGAAGGCCCCAAACCCAAGGTGTGTGTAACCACAACTCAATAGAAAAAAACGCAAAGTTCATGCTATTTTGCTCTGCCATACCGCTCATATTAACACACAAACTTTCCTGTCCCATTTAACTTTCTTATAACCTCTCCATTAGTAAAATACACCGTGAAATTCTCAAACTACGTTTCCCAAGAAAACGCATTTAACCTATTTTTACCCTTTTAAAGTAGCTATATTAAATGGCTTTACGACAAATGATTGAAACTGATAGGTAACGTGAGATATCGAAATTTAACAAGGACTAATACCTTTGCGGTAACGTAATGTGAGATATGACAAGTTCATCACAAGTTCTGACATCCCAATACCCTAGGGAAATTAACAATAGGTCCGGGGGTGCTCCCCAAACATTTTAGTGGCAGTATGTGACGCCCTTCTTGAAATCCTAACCGCTTTAAGGTGGCTCGACTGGGTTTTTGAGCGACGATACCGTTTAGCTTTGAGAAACGTGTGTACCACCACAAACGATCCAACGGAAAATCGATTGCCACAGCTGTACTAGAGAAAGATTAAAGTTTCAGATGAGGTTAGTTTTATGGAAATCGGAGTTGCCAAAGCAACGTTATGACGTCACTTCCGGTTTTACATAATACCGAATTACTTGCCATCAAGAGATAATTTTGGAAAACGCTCTCTGGATCTTCGACCTGACGTACTTGTCCTTAGGTCTTCAAAATTTTGCAAATTTCTATGGAAGCGTTTTCGAGAAAATTTCGAGTGAAGTTTTAAGGTGTTAAAATACAACAAAAACAAAACAATTTTGAAATGTTATTAAAACTTATGTCTACAGGGCTTGATGAAAAAAATTTTTGGTCTTACATGAATTTTATACCATCCAAATACCTTAGGTGAAAATCTCAAGGAAATCGCTCCGTTTGGATTTCAGAAATATCACCTTGAATATGAACTAGCCTGGAGTGTTATTTCGCTTTTACATCAAAAATTGACCCTACTTTTATTAAAATTGTCATGAATTAAAAAGCGAATGATGAATTTTTTTAAAACTTAGTCCTCATGAAGATTAATTAATGTTTAATACAATCTCCAAGTTTCAAATTCATTGAAACATTCTAAGGCTGTAAATTTTTAGCGCCAACTCAGGAAAATATTGAGCTGATTTTCGCGCTTGTGGCTTGTTGTTTCATTATGCATCTCCATTGTCTCAAATCGCCGTGGAATTGTAGTTTTCAGTACATCATGAATTCATGTAACACTTAAAACAAAGCAATGAAGTGTTTATGAATTCATTATGTACTGAAATTTACAATTGCATGGCGATTCGAGACAATGGAGACGCATAATGAGATCAACAAATCACTTTCGTGAAAATCAGCTCAATATTTTCCTACGTTGAGGCTGTAAATTGACAGCCTAAGAACGTTTCAATGAATTTGAAACTTGGCAGTTGTATTGAATATTAATCAATCTTTATGAGGACTAAGTTTTAAAAAAATTCATCATTCGCTTTTTAATTCATGACAATTTTAATAAGTGTAGGGTCAATTTTTGATGTAAAAGCGAAATAACACTCCAGGCCAGTTCATATTCAAGGTAATATTTCTGAAATCCAAACGGAGCGATTTCCTTGAGATTTTCACCTAATGTATTTGGATGGTATAAAATTCATGTCAGACCAAAACATTATTTCATCAAGCCCTGTAGACATAAGTTTTAATAACATTTCAAAATTGTTTTGTTTTTGTTGTATTTTAACACCTTAAAAATTCACGCGAAATTTTCTCGAAAACGCTTCCATAGAAATTTGTAAAATTTTGTAGACCTAAGGACAAGTACGTCAGGTCGAAGATCCAGAGAGCGTTTTCCAAAATTATCTCTTGATGGCAAGTAATTCGGTATTATGTAAAACCGGAAGTGACGTCATAACGTTGCTTTGGCAACTCCGATTTCCATAAAACTAATCTCACCTGAAACTTTAATCTTTCTCTAGTACAGCTGTGGCAATCAATTTTCCGTTGGATCGTTTGTGGTGGTACACAAGGTTCTCAAAGCTAAACGGTATCGTTGCTCAAAAACCCAGTCGAGCCACCTTAACCAACCATATCCTCAATGCCCTAATATAGCTTCTATAAAGAACGAACAAGAAACCCCCCGGACAAAAGTCCACAAAATTTTGTTAACAACTTTTGTCCCTTTTTAGTACTCGACTCCGAAATCTCGCTTAATGCGCAAGCGCATTAACGAGATAAAAAGCACCAGCCAAACGAGACTTTGAGACTTAAAAACGCAAACTGCCGAGATTTCGAGACCGGACCAAAACTTTCCGAGACCTACGATTTTGAAGGTACCATTGACCACTCCTTTATTTGTATGTGAATGAAAACTCATTTTCATATGAAAGGTTTCGCACCTAGCCTCGCTTTGATAGAGAGGCGAAAGGCAACTCGGAAATGGCCTATTGAAAACTGCTCTAGTAAGGACCAAATTGTGAATAACAGGGACCAAAAAATGGCGGCGTTGTTGCCATTTATTGGCACTCAGTTCGAAGTCGGTGTGGGTGAGGGAGGGGGACTCAACTAGAAAACTTTTGAAATTTGGAGGCCCAAAAGTGTGCATTTCAGGCCATTTCCAGTTTCAGATTTCACTCGTAATAAAGATCAAATAGACATTTTTAATAAATACCACGATGCATCATTTTCCGCCAATGACGTCAAACATATTCTTTTGTATTCCTTTACAATTCAAAATAATACATTTGACATCGATAGCGGAATATGATGCATTCTGGTTTTTATTAAAAGGGTCTATAGCCCATCAACTTGAGCAGTTATTTATTCAAATATCTCATTAATCACAGTCACGCAATTATTTATTAGTAAAATTAAGCCAAAATGTCATATACCTGTACATACATTTTGATAATCACGGCCGATTGTTGTATGCTATAAACTTCAATTAAGTTTTTGTTCATAAAACCAGCCAGTAAAATTACTGTGGCAATGTCGATAGAAAACTTAGACGCGGAAGATTTCGTAGTTTGTAGTGGAATTGTTGTCGTTCTTCTCGTCGTCGTTCTTCTCGTCGTCATCATAGTTGTCGTTGCCATCGTTACTGTTAGCAACTTCCTAGCATACTTCCCCGCAACTTTCTTGTTGATGTTGGCAGTGCCATTGGGCCACATGGTCATGCAATCTTCGCCAGCTTTGCCTTTAGTGTATTTCCACGAATAGTCGAAAAGTTTGTTGCAAAAATTTTCAGGCCCACCGTGGTATTCTTTAAAGGTCTTGCATGGCATCCTGCACATGTTTCCTTGCTTTGTCCAGTGCCAAGTTTTCTGATCTGCCCAGTTATCCGAGCACGTGTAGTCGTCCTTGCAAGCATCGAACCATTCATCGCAATCTTTCGTGCACATGGGCACGTTCCAAAAGCGTTCCTTTCGCGTTGGGTTTGGCTTGGCATCACGCTTTATCCACGGGTTCATGTACGGAGAGCATTCGAACATGCATGATTGCATCTGGAAATATCTACGGCATTTCGCTGACATGGTTCTGTTGCACTGATCCCAATGAAAGCGGTAAAGAGAGACTACTCCATCTTTTTGTATACTAAATGCTGTGTTTGCCGTGCAGCAAGAGTTGTTTTGCCACGGCGTGCAGTGAAACGTCTGGTTCAAGACATCGGCTTCGGGCCCAGGTTTGACTTTATGGTACCTTAAGTCGATGCAGACATTCAGAAACTTGTTAATCTCCTCGTCTGTTTACGGCTAAGCAAGAAGCGACTACACAGAAAAGCGCTAGTAAAACATACACCTTTGCCATCTTGGATCGATCCTAATCAAACATGCAGTTACGTGATAGAGTTTTAAGTTGATTTACCGCAGCCGTTATGTGATTGGCCTAAATTAAATGCGGAAGAAATGAGTTAGTAATCGGATACTTGTGTTATACGCAAAGGATTCTGGGATCGTCAGGGGCAAACAAAGGAGCTAGAAGGAAATGTACGGTGTAAAGTTGTTTCTTCGTCAAAAACTTCGATTTGGGGAAGAGAATAATGCTTTTTCGCCTTTATTTTATCATAAATGGAGTTAAGCAAAGTTGATACGTGTAAAGTGTAAGTTTTTGTTTGAATAATGTGATAAAATGTAGCGATAAACTCTCTTGTTTGCGTAAGGTTGATTGTGAAATCAAGTGTAAAATGGGTTAACAGGCCGCGGGCCTGCACGACTCTTACCTTCCGTTTTTAATGCCATTTGCTCCTTCTACATGTTTTGAACGGGAATAGTACATTAGTTTGTTATGAAGGATTTTAGTGTTGATCGCGTGCAACGGACAAGAGGTCTGTCTGTTGTGGTTTCCCGTGGTGTTATTGCTCTTGTAGAATTTGACCTCTTTTAGCGTCCTTTCTTGCCTGGCGGCTGGTTTAATGTTTTCGCGCCATTATTGGCATGTTCTATTGTTGGTTTTTATGTAGGAAAGGTTTAGACTTCTCTAGCTTTTCTCTCTGAAATGACAGGATCTAAAATGATTTGTTGACCGTGATTCCGTGAATGTATTTCCTGCTATTTTGTCCCGCTTGCACTAATGACGTTACGTACTTTTGACTCCCGTTGTGACTCAGACATGTGTGACATGTGTTATCTGCATAAGAATTTTGTATGGGACAATGGTTTTGGCAAAGACTTTAATGCGGCTTTTATCAATATTTTCGCAAGAAAATCGAACACTTGGGTCAATGTTGAATAGAAAACCTAAAAACTATTCTTGGAACATCTTAAATTTTGGTGAAAATGCAAAGAATTGATAGAGAGCGGCAATACTATTGTCTGAAAGATTTCACTCCTGAGAGGTTCAGTTTGCAGGATATACAGCAGCTGAGCCGTTAGAAATAAAGCATACAGAACCAAGCGGTAAAGTGGTCCATGGAAAAAAAGGCAGGTTTCAATGATGGTGAAAAGAAATGATAATCTTTCCATTGCGGCTCCACTGAAAGGATACGTTTATTTTCATGCTGTTTCAGTTTATGTGATTGCGGGGTACTATTAATAGAAAAGTTTATATATACCCGTTGGACGAATACTCGTGAGTAAGCGGCTCTCTAATTTATCCAATTGCAGCCTATATACTCTCCAAACTTTACAGTATATAATCAGTATCGCTTAGAATATAGACTCCAAGACAGGATTTTTGCTAAAAAAAAAATCGCGTTGTCATCTTCAGGACCTATTGTTCAGCTTTGGAAGTCCGATGATCGAATTTCATCATGCAGCCTCGCGCACATAATTTGTGGAATTTTAAGCCAAAATCTACATTTCTTGAATCAGTTCTTCACTCCCCAATGTAACATTGCCTTGTATTTATTATATTTGAAGCCCGTAAAACGTTCAAATCACGTTTATCGCTGATTTCACCGATTTTTTATATCCAAAACACATCACGCTCATACAAAGAGGGTCGTGAAGGGGGGGTCCTAATCCCATTTCCCAGCAAATTGTTTTTTTCAAATCCCAGCTCAAATCCCACAATCCCAGCCTGTGTTGCTCAAATTGAAATCCCATTCCCATTTTTTTATTGTTTTTGTTTCATGAATCCCAGTCCCAGTGCACAAAATCCCATTTCCCAGCCTCTAAAAGAGGCAAATCCCAGCTCCCATTTTACCCCTTCACGACCCTCTACAAAGCCTTTCAGCTGACAGCAAACTTTGTCTGAGTCACGTAGGGGGTCTATCTATTTTTAGTAATAGTGCAAAGCGCTATTCCTACAGTTACCATCCCCCCCCGGCATACCCCCGGGGATTTGCCATTTTTTCTTCACTTGGCGTCCTATTCCCCACCCCCGGGACACTCATCAGCAAGCTGCACCGTTTCTCAAGACGACAGAAATATTTATTACATAAATCCACCGAACAGTTTGCAAAATAGACATGGACTGGACTAGACTCGTATGGCTACAAAGATCAGGAAGCATCTCTCCCATTGTTTTTCTTCCTTGCTCGCGTTTCTTTGGCGTTCATCGCTCCTCTCTTGCGGTTGTTTCGTGTACTGAGGATGTGTTCTTCCCAACACTTCACATCATCCACTAACGGGCAACACTCCTTAGCAAGGTTTCTCGTCCTATCATCGGTGAGTTCTTCGCTTATCACGGCATCACTGATTAATGCACTCGGCGGTAACGCTCTAGTAGCTCCACCCTGCTGGTGAGGTTGCCAAATTGTTTTCTTCCAGCCAATTACTAACAAATTGTAAGGATTTCCCAGCAAAGAAGTCCCCTTGTTGATTCATGTCATCCGCCATGTGCTTCGACGAAATTTTCGTCCCATAATTCCTTGCGCACCTAGATTATCCCCACCCCCGGGCCACAGGGGCCGACTTTGTCCCGGGGGTTGCCCGGGGGGGATGGTAACTGAAGGAATTGAACCATGCATTAGCAGAGAGAGTTGAATCTTAAAAAGAAAGCTATTCAACTTATAGAGAGTTGAAGTTTGCGGAAGTTTGCCTCAGTCAAGGCTGCGATTTTAGCATCCATTCGCTTTCGCTTTATTGCTGCGTGGAGCTCGATGTTTATATTTCTCTGTTGGCAGTTTTTACAGTCTAGCGACTGTTTTGTTTATGCCACTGACTGATTTCATTCAGGCAATTCTCCTCTCGAACCTCATCAGCTGCTGGTTTTGTATTTGCTAGTTGCTACCTTTATATCAACACATATTTTTGTTGAGCACGGTTTACAATCAACCTTATGCAAGCAAGAAAGTTTATCGATAGATTTTATCACCTTATTCAAACAAAAACTTCACTTTACACGTATCAACTTTGCTTAACTCCATATGTGATAAAAATAACGGCGAAAAAGCTTACTCTCTTCCCAAAATCGAAGTCTTAGACGAAGAAACAACTTTACACCGTACATTTCCTTCTAGCGACTTGCAATGTTTGCCCCCTGGTGATCCCAGAATTCTTTGCGTATAACACAGTATCCAATATCACTGGTAACTCATTCATTGTTTAATTACTTTTTTATTTATATGGCAAACTTGTTCACGATGAAAAGGAGTATTCTGATTGGTGCCATGAGCGGTCCGAATTTTACAATACGGACCGCTTAGATGGACCGCTCACGAACTCATTTCGCCGAATTTCTTTTGGCTAAGTGTCCTGAAAAATGCAAGAATATGCTTAACTTTGGCGTGTGCTTTTGCCGAGAATTGATACATTAAAACGCAACAAAATTGTAAAAAATCCATTATAAAAATCGGTACTTCAATGACATCTACACGCTGTGATTTAGTTCTGTATATGGGAACGATTTTGAAAATGTTATTGGGCTGTTTATCTCATTTTGTTTGGTATTTGATAAATTTGATCTTGGTATGCATATTGCCACCTATGTAGTCAGTGATTTTTTGTTTTGAAGCTAAGTAATTCTTTTTACCAAGGAAGGAGACGAATGTTAATATTGATTCCGCACGTCCTTTGAAATGGCTTGAATATTAGCTCGCTTTACACACCATTGGTTTCACCCAAAGTTCATCGTGTTATCAAGAACGATAACATTGAACTTGTGAAGAATGAATTTGAACTCGCAGTCGCCGATAATGCCTTCAAACAATATATTTCTTGAACTTAACTTTCTGTTATTTGAACAGGAATAACTGTTTTTCTAGTTAAGGTATTATCTGACCACATTTGAGGCAAGTACGAGTTGAAATTCTTTTACCGCACGTTCAACATCACTTAATTATCAGATATTGAGTGGAAAATGCAAGTTACATGACGTATTCGGTCGATTTCAGTTCAACAAAAAGAAAGAAAGAAGGAAAGAAAGAAAGAGAGAAAGAAAGAAAGAAAGAAAGAAAGAAGGAAGGAAGGCAGAAAGAAAGACAGAAAGAAAGGAAGGAAGGAAGGAAAGAAAGAAAGAAAGATATATATATATATATATATATATATATATTTAGATAGATAGATAGATAGATAGATAGATAGATAGATAGATAGATAGATAGATAGATAGATAGATAGATAGAT
>JAJGOT010000186.1:1242500-1265000 GCA_022457155.1 Cladopsammia gracilis | reverse complement strand
TTGACACTCAAGTCAGTGATTTATATGTTGTTGTTGTTGACATTGACGGACGTTTTGACAACCTGAGCGGAAGTCATCTTCAGAGTCATGAATTGTGAACCGTCAGTTGATGGTTGATGGCCATGATGTTATTGGCTGTTGACACTCAAGTCAGTGATATATATATATATGTTGTTTGGCCTTGATTTTTTACTATCTTGCAACTATCGAGTGAAAGACTTTGAATACCTACCTCGCTTTTATAAGGATATTCTACTCTTTTTCGATGAACTGAAAACCCTATATGGTAATACAGACTCGCGTGATATGATTCTCTATCATAATAAAGAGATATTAATTGGAGCAACGCCTTTCTTTTTTCATGAATGGTTTAGTAAGGGAGTTAAGACGGTTCTGGACCTTTTGGATAGTGATGGAAATATCCTGCCATTCAATGAATTTAAATCTAAATATTCTTTGGAAAAGACCAACTTTCTTCAGTACTATCAAGTTGTCAGCGCTATTCCAAACCTTCTTTTACAAAAAGGTAGAGAACTGATAGCTTTTTCTGATGGAAATACAATGAATGATGACTTAACTTGCTTTCCTCTCGATGAAAATAATAATATAAACTTATTAAAAACAAAATCAAAGGACTTTTACTGGCTGCTTGTCAACAAATTACGCACAAATCCACAAACCGGACCTAAACGGTGGATTAAATCGATCAATCCTGAAAACATATGCTGGAAAGAAATTTTCCAATCAGTTCATAGAATGTGTGTGGAAAACAAATTACGCGAGTTTCATTTTAAATTCATACATAGAATTATTGTGACCAAGAAGGAACTTTTCAGGTTCAAGATTAAGGAAGATAGTGATTGTATTTATTGTGGAGAAGAGGATTCTATTGATCACAGCTTTATAAGTTGTCAGTTCACTGTGTCTTTCGCTCAGAAGGTTTTGCAATGGTTTAATACAACTCACAATTCTGCATTCAATCTTAACACTGAGGAATTTTTATTTGGGCTATCTACTGTATCTGATGTATTACAGAAAAAATTAAATTACACTCTACTGTTTTTGCGTTACTACATTTATAAAAGAAAACTCCAGAATGATTCATTACTGATCTCTGATTTTATAAAAAAAGTAATGTACAAATATAGAATTGAACTCTATTCATAAGTCAATAAATCTTGATCTGTAAACTAATTAAAAATTCAATCTCTTATTTACCCCCTCTATATCTAGGTGTACTTCAATCCAAATGTTGTAACATTGTATTTCTCTTTTTTTTTGTTGTTTGTTGCTGATTTTGTTTGTATTTGTAATATATCTTGTTTGTAAGCTTGGTTTTGTAAAATCCAAAAATAAAAATTAAAAAAAAATATATATATATGTTGTTGTTGTTGTTGTTGACATTGACGGACGTTTTGACAACCTGAGCGGAAGTCATCTTCAGAGTCATGAATTGTGAACCGTCAGTTGATGGTTGATGGCCATGATGTTATTGGCTGTAGACACTCAAGTCAGTGATTTATATGTTGTTGTTGTTGTTGTTGTTGTTGTTGACATTGACGGACGTTTAGACAACCTGAGCGGAAGTCATCTTCAGAGTCATGAATTGTGAAACGTCAGTTGATGGTTGATGGCCATGATTTTATTGGCTGTTGACACTCAAGTCAGTGATTTATATGTTGAGTCCATGTATGTTCGTTTGTAGATGATCCCGAGAGTGCTAAGCAGTACCATCAGGAGTACAATCCACCAGGGGAAGGCAGTTACACAGGAATGAACAAACAAGACAAGGTAGTCCCTGTTACGGATCCCTCCAATGATCGAGAACAGGTCCAGCAAAGGTGCGTCATTTTTAAACAAAACTATTTTTTCTTCTTCCTTCCTGTTTTAAGTTTTGAGTTTCTTTTCGTAGTTGTCCAGTTGTTTTCTTTCTTTGTAGATTTTTTGTCAAAATACCAATAACCACTACACCACTGCACAGGCTAACCACTACACCACCACTCAGACTAACCACCTCATAGGAAGGGTGTGGCTCACAGCATTCAGTTTCTGGCCTAATACCATAAAGGCCCGTTTACACAGGCGATTTTTTGTGCAATTTTTGTCGCAGGCAAGTTGCATCTTCAAATCGCATGTGCAAATGGGCGGTGATGTCAGTGCGATTTGGGCGCGATTTGTCGCGCGATGTCGCAGAGGTTTCGAACATGTTCGAAACCTGAGGCAACTTGACGGTGTTTTTTGGGAAATCGCAGCAAATATCTCACCCGAATCGCACCGGAAATCGCCGCTAGTTTACACTTGCGACAAAAGTTGCATTGGAAAGCGCGACAAAAATCGCATCAAAAATTGCATGTGTAAACGGGCCGTAAGAGATATCGGAATAACTCTGATGGTGGACATTGTCGATTCAAACACCCTTAGTGACAACAAACCACGAATTGTAACTCCTAAAATGTACGACGATAGCCCCCGTCACTTTTATATGGGAGACCCCCCCCCCGGGTCTTAAAGGTATCAGAATAACTCCGATAGTGGTCATTTTGGATTCAAACACCATCAGTGGTAACCCCCGTCAGTTTTATATGAGAGTTCCCCCCCCCCCCGCGGGTCTTAAAGGTGTCAGAATAACCTCCGATAGTGACACCAAACCACGAATTGTAACCCCTAAAAGGTATGACGATCACCCTCGTCACCATCACCCCAACCCCCCCCCCCCTCCCCTCATCCCCCGGGTCTACAACATCGTATGGCATAGAATTGCCATTAGTGACATCACACCTATATTTAACCAATGTTTTTTCCCAGCTGTAACAAGTTGTACATGCTCTCTTTATTGCTCAGAATCGTTGGTTTTCTTGATGCTTGGCCCAAGCTGGATAAATGGTTTACCAAGTTCGGAATTCTTCAGCGAGTTGATGCAAATACCAGTCAAGGTACGAAAAATAACCATAGTTATTATTTATTTTTCCCAGAGTCAATTATGGAGACGTGTAATGCAGTTCTAACTTTTAAGTCCGTCAACGAAATCCTATGATGTGACCATTCAAATGAAACCTCTTCAGCAGTACTTTTTCATGGTACCATTTGTTCTAACTTTTGAGTCTGTCAACGAAATCCTATGATGTGACCATTCAAATGAAACCTCTTTAGCAGTACTTTTTCATGGTACCATTTGTTCTAACTTTTGAGTCTGTCAACGAAATCCTATGATGTGACCATTCAAATGAAACCTCTTCAGCAGTACTTTTTCATGGTACCATTTGTTCTAACTTTTGAGTCTGTTAATGAAATCATATGATGTGACCATTCAAATGAAACCTCTTCAGCAGTACTTTTGCATGGTACCATTTGTTCTAACTTTTGAGTCTGTTGACGAAATCCTATGGTGTGACCATTCAAATAAGACCTCTTCAGCAGTACTTTTGCATGGTACCATTTGTTCTAACTTTTGAGTCTGTTGACGAAATCCTATGGTGTGACCATTCAAATAAGACCTCTTCAGCAGTACTTTTGCATGGTACCATTTGTTCTAACTTTTGAGTCTGTTGACGAAATCCTATGGTGTGACCATTCAAATAAGACCTCTTCAGCAGTACTTTTGCATGGTACCATTTGTTCTAACTTTTGGGTCCGTCAACGAAATCCTATGATGTGACCATTCAAATAAAACCTCTTCAGCAGTACTTTTGCATGGTACCATTTGTTCTAACTTTTGAGTCTGTTGACGAAATCCTATGGTGTGACCATTCAAATAAGACCTCTTCAGCAGTACTTTTGCATGGTACCATTTGTTCTAACTTTTGGGTCCGTCAACGAAATCCTATGATGTGACCATTCAAATAAAACCTCTTCAGCAGTACTTTTGCATGGTACCATTTGTTCTAACTTTTGAGTCTGTTGATGAAATCCTATGGTGTGACCATTCAAGTAAAACCTCTTTAGCAGTACTTTTGCATGGTACCATTTGTTCTAACTCTTGAGTCTGTTGATGAAATCCTATGGTGTGACCATTCAAATGAAACCTCTTCAGCAGTACTTTTGCATGGTACCATTTGTTCTAACTTTTGAGTCTGTTGATGAAATCCTATGGTGTGACCATTCAAATGAAACCTCTTCAGCAGTACTTTTGCATGGTACCATTTGTTCTAACTTTTGAGTCAGTTGATGAAATCCTGTGGTGTGACCATTCAAATAAAACCTCTTCAGCAGTACTTTTGCATGGCATGGTGCCATTTGTTTTTCAAAATTTTACAAAATGAAATTTGGGATTTTTCTTGAATTTTGATTTTTGGCACTCTTGGGAGTTACCAAATTATAAGCAGGATAAGATGGTATGATACCAATTTAAACGTCACATATTTACATTTCTTGTTCCTTGTTTCGTTTGTTCAGAGGAACTCTATGACGAAGTATCGGCGTCATTGAACGAAACGTATCAGAGGCTGATTGCACCCCCCGAGGAGGTCCCCTCTGTGAGTATGCAATGGGAAGGTTCTTTGGGCGCATTGTGGGACATATTTGGTGGTTTCACATTGCAATCTAAGTATGTTTCCAACAAGAGCTTGCCTTCAGGAAATTGGAGTTCACACCTGATGATAAAGTGTATTACTTGGAACATAAGCTGACAATCACTATAAAGTTTTTGCGCCGCCGCATGTGCTTTTTAGTCGGTTTCTGTTCTGCCATTGGTCACATAACGAAATATGTATGCTAATTTGAACGAGAATATGCAAATAACCGACGTCACTAATCCGTGCAATCATAGGTCGTGTTCTATTGGGATCAACCGTTTCAACCTAAACCGGTTTTGGTTGATTTGGTTGAGGTGTCCCAATAGAACACTTTTCAACCATTTTCGGTTTCAACCATTTCAACGATTTAAACCATTTCAACCAGGTTCAGAGCTGGTTGAAATGGTTGATCAACCAAACCAACCGAAAACGGTTTTTTCCCAATAGAACACGAAAAAAAATCCAACCAACCCAACCAACCGAAAATGGTTGATCCCAATAGAACACGGTCATAGTTTATCCTCGAGCCACTTGTGTAGTTGTGTTTAGTAAAATCAGTTTATATGAAACCTTCTAGCCATATATCACACAGTCACAGGGACGAGAAACAAATTTGAAATTTAGTTGGTTTTGTGCCTGTAAATACACCTTTCACAGTGTGTTTTCTATGTGGCACAAAGTTATGGCTTGATATCAAAGGTCCACAAGATGTTGATGTGTTACAAATTCTCGTTCTGAAGAGAGAGTTTTAGAAGTTTGCACTTCACTCTCCTTAGCTTGTCCATGCCAGATACAAAGCCGTACTGTTTTTAAAGGAATGGTGCTGCATTAGTGTCCTACTTTCAGTTTCCATACAAAAAGATATTTTATCACTTGTTGGGAAGAGAAAGTCACAACACGGTGAACAAATAAATGAATAAATTAACAATGTTTAATGATTAAAGTCACGGGCAATCGATTTTTCAATGGCGTATTTGACAGTTGAATCATTATCATATTATTTCATCATTCATCATCATAAAATGTTTCGTTATGTGAAATCGTACTTGTACATGCAGAGATTGCAATAGTTGCTGTTTTTGTTTACAGCTATTTCAATTAACGTTGTCGGATGAAAAAAGCGAAAATCCAAGACCGCAAGGTAGTGTGGGATTTTTATGCAACGGCTTTAACCCTAACCCATACTACCTTGCGGTCTTGGCTTTAAGCTTTCATCCGACAACGTTAATTGAAATAGCTGTATATAACTTGAGGGTGCTTCCCACAACAAACAATAGAAAAACGTGGCTTCTCGAAGTCGCTGCCCCTTCAGCTGCTGTATAACGGCGATTATCACGATTATCATGTTCTCTTTAATTAACGATTCATCTTTCGATAGGAACCTTCCATACTGCCCGGACAAACAATTGAAGGTAATATATAGTTTTGTTATATAGCTGTAGTTTTTCTCAATACAACGCGTGCCTTGATTGGTTGATTCATGGTCACATGACATCCAGCAAACAAACTGTTTCCCGCCAATTGTCCTAAGCGGGCAACATTTGCGAAAGCGGGCAACAATTTTGACGTCAGAGGGTAACATTGCATTGTTGCCCGCTAGCGCACGTGATCAGACCGTGGCAAAAGGTGGCATGATTATGATGCGATTGATGTTTACCTCGAGTGCTCAGCGCGTTTTTCAAACTGTGTTGCGTTGTGTTTTTTGTGTTGCTATATAACAAATCACTTAATGGCTGATCCCTCGGGAAACGGTGAATTTTGTTTACCTCGAATCTCGATGTTTCCCTCGACTTCGTCTCGGGAAACATCGAGATTCTCGGGAAACAAAATTCACTGTTTCCCTCGGAACCAGTTATTAAGTGTTTATTATTGTACTCAGTGATGGATATTAACCTTGTCACTTCGCAGTAGATATTCACCAATACTCACCTCCACTTCGGTGAATAACTATTACTGCGCATGTCAACAACACGCGAACTCTGCAGTTCAAAACTCAACTTACAGTTTCATTTTTCACTGCCACAAATAACATAGTGGACGTCTCAGGAAAGAACGATGCTTTACGCAAAATGCTCAAAAGTTCATGTTAGTTGTGAGTTGTGATTGGTGGATTTCGATCTATTTTGTCAGTTGTATGGTCACGTGGTCATGCTTATAGGTTGTGATTGGTGAATTTCGATCTTTTTTGTCAGTTGTATGGTCACGTGGTCATGCTTATAGGTTGTGATTGGTGAATTTCGATCTTTTTTGTCAGTTGTATGGTCACGTGGTCATGCTTATAGGTTGTGATTGGTGAATTTCGATCTTTTTTTGTCAGTTGTATGGTCACGTGGTCATGTTTGTGTGTTGTGATTGGTGGATTTCAATCCATTTTGTCAGTTTTTGTTTTCAGGGGACCAATGTTTGTCGCCATAATTATGATTGACAGCAGCGTAAAACGTAAACTTTAGTTGGGTTTTGAACTTCAGAGTTTGCGTGTTAAATGAAAAGTGCAGTAAAATTATTACTACAATAGGCGACAATATTGTTGACGCATTGTCATTTTGAACCTCATTTTGTTCGGGACGAGAGGCATTTCAGCCCCACCCCCCTAATTCCCCACCCCCACCCCCCCAGACAATGTTGTGTATCGTTTCGTCAGGTCTGTCGCTACAATCCTACAACATTGGATGGGGGGACGGGGGTTAATGCGGCAGAGTGTAGTAAAAGGAAAGATACAGTGATAAATATGTCACGAAAACTGTTTTTGTTATAGAGTGTGTCAACTATTTTTGTCGCCTATTGTAGCTTCAGTGTACTAGTACCGTGATTTTTAACAGAACCACATCATTATTTTTAAAGTTCTGTCTATTCTGTAACTTTTGACTTTTTAAATTGATTATAAAAATAACTGACACGGATGTTATCCGTTGTTTGTTATTTCCCTTTTAGGAGAGCCAACGATAGGAGCACCATCCACGCAAGGGGATGGTCCTCCTGCTGAGGGTCTCGGAAGTGAGAGCGCTGCAGTGCCCCCAGAGAGTGTCCCTGCACCGTCCGAGGCCCCATCTGAGGCAGGTGCCAAATCTGAAAACAAATCTGAGAAGGGCACTACGAAGAGTAAGGGAGACTCCAAACCAGGTATAGAAATCCGGGGTGGGGGTGGGGGGAAGGCTTCTTTGTCGTGGACGCCATGTTTTTTTTCCCGGAGATTACGCGCAAACCTGGGAACCACCTGTGAAAATGTTCCAGGCGCTACCCACAGACCTTCGATAACTTCGAAAGAGATCGAGTAGTAGCCAACGTTTAAAACTGTTGTAATACAGATTACTACATTCTTTACTTTGACTAAAAAGTTAGAAAAGAATGTCTTACAACTAATTTCGATCGATTTTTTATTACTGTAAGCTTTCTCTTCAACAGTAACAGTGAAATGAAACGAAAGTAGACGGCCGAGGATGGGCAAGTAGCCGGCTGTTTTAGCCGGCTACCGGCCCTTAATGACAGCACTGCCCACCGTATTCTTGTCAAAACTGTTCTTAATATGTCAAACAAGAGGAAGAATGTGTCATTAGGATTTCAAACACCAAGAAGTGGATTGCAAAAACGAGGCGCAGCCGAGTTTATTTTTACCGTCTTCGAGGTGTTTGAATACCTGATTAAACACTCTTTCGAGTGTTTGATATAGCTTTTCAAACCAGTAAGAATTCTCGGAGAAATGAAAAGCAAACGGTGCGACACTTTATGATAATTATATCACGTACAACAGAGTTTTTAACCCACTTCAAGGTGTTTGGATACCTGATGAAACACTCTTTCGAGTGTTTGATATAGCTTCTCAAACCGTTAATAATTTTTGGAGAAATCAAAAACAAAGGTTCACCAAATTGTATGGTAATTAGTATCACATATCCGGGGGGGGGTACTCAACAAAATCTCCGCCCCGAGTTCTAAACCCTTACCCTTTCGTATACCGTTTTTGACAGAAAAGGTACCCCTTTGATATACCTTTCATTGAAAATGGTACCTCTTTCATGTACCTTTCACTGAAAATGGTACCCCTTTCATGTAGCCTTTACGTGCGTCTATTTGATATATTTTGCAAGGCCCTTTCTATAATACTTAAATGGCAGTTTTCCCTACTTTTTTATGATTCAACTCGTGTTTTTGCTATCCTTCCCTTTTATTTGTGAAATCCCTACCCTTTCATATACTTCAACTCGTGAAATCCCGACCCTTTCATATACCTCCAGCCTAAAAAAAGGTACCCCTTTCGGGCGGAGCATTCCCGTATAGCCCATTATAGGGAGTACCCCCCCCCCCCCGTATCACATATCCTAGCCTCCTTCAAGGTAGTGATTTCCTTTGTTTTACAATGTTTTACCGTAATGAATTATATATAAGTTTGAGAAATACTAATAAAAGTTATACATAACGGCCACCTAACTATTGATAGTGCCCGGAACATTCTACCTGAGCGTAGCCACACGGTTCTACAGAGGTTTCAATGGAATTATTTGAGATAAGAGAAGCGAAGTGTTTGATTGCAATAATTATAGTGTATTATATTGTCTTTGCACTGTGTTACCAAACGTGTAAAAATCGCTCTATGTTATTCAAAACTAATATTCTTTTACCCATTGGCCATATATATCTGTCATATTTTATGTCTTAAGGTTCACCCAAGTCCAGAAAGAGCAAAAAGGACCGTTCACCCTCCCCACAGGCATCCAAGAAAGGAACAAAAAGCCGCAGCCCCACCCCTCCCAGTTCTAAGAAAGGCTCCAGACCTGCTTCCAAGTCTCCCTCGGCGTCAAGAAAAGGCTCACGGCCTGGATCTAAAGGATCAAGACCAGGATCGAAAAGAGCTAAGTCTCCGAGTACGTAAGGGTAACCAAGGGTTACCAAATTTCCCACAATAACGATTTAGAGAAATTTAAAAAGCAAACAAACAGTCAAGGAGAAGAGTACATTGATTGGTCACCTTTTAGGATTTCATCCACAGACTTAAAAGTCGGATAACCGCATTGGGTATTTATTACAACTTGAATTCAATTGCTTTGAAAGGCAAGCCAGGCAGACATAAATTGCTGCATTAATTCGTAAAAGAACTAATTACAGTTACAATTACCATTTCTATAGCGCCAAAATCGAGAAGTTCTAAGGCGCTTTTCAAAAGTGAGAAAAACTCATAAACAAAAACGAGGGTGTTAAAAATATGTACAAAAATTGTCTAAATATGTGAAAATTAACTTGATATTAGCTAAATGTTTGTTCAATAAGAAACGTTTTTAACGTATTTTTAAAAATATTAACTGAAGTACACTCCTTATTTCAATGGGTAAAGATTTCCATAATGTAGGAGCACAAACAGAGAACGCTTTGTCGCCATAAGTCTTCAAAATAGAGAAACTAAATGGTCTGAATAATCACTCCTTCCTCATAAACCCAAGAAGCATTACCGTTTTGTTTAACATTAAATTCTCAAGAGTATTACTAAAAGAAATGTGTACAAACCAGTGAAGAGAATTGATATTTTGAACTGTTTTGTCAGAAAAAGGCGCAGAGGAGCTGGAAGAGGAAAAGCCGCCTGAACCACAAGGGCCGCCCGAGCCGGAGCCTGGGTCCGAAGACTGGGTTTACGTCGATCAGCCCATTGAAGTGGTTTGTATTCTGTTTAACGTATTACTGTTCATAAGGGATGGGCCATTTTATTTTTAGGGGAGGGGGGGGGGGGGGGTTGGGCAATTTTTCTGAGCATGAAATTTTGTTTTCGTCTTGAGGCCCCATGTGCAATAATTTTTGTTTCGTTATTGTTTCCTACTTTTCTTTGGCTCGTTGTGCATGATTTTTTTTCTCTACTTTTGCTGTGCAAGATGGTGCGAAGCCAGGGATATCAACTGTATTGTATAAGAGTGGTTTTCAATTGCGTATAATTACTTTTTTTTTGCATACGCTTTGTAAGGTAAAGTCGCACATGAGCCACGATGGCCCACACGGCTGGAGCTTAACCCGGTTTCTGTAGCATGAAGCAACTAGGAATATTGCTACTCCCCCCTGGATGGGATGCTAGTCCATCGCAGGGTTACCCCCAGCATTTTGTCGCCGGTACCCATTTATACACCTGGGTGGAGAGAGACAGTGTGGAGTAAAGTTTCTTGTCTAAGGAAACAACACGACGGCAGAGACCAGGCACTGAACCACCGACCTTCAGGTTGAAAGTCCGACGCGCTAACCACTCGACCACCGTGCCGCCCACGCATACGCTTTGTGATTGGCTAAAAAATCTTGCGCCACTTCCTTAACCAATCAGAAGCAAAGCCAAAGCCAATCGTGACTTACTCGCACCCGTTTTCCAAGTCGATCTGGAGCCACTTTGTGTATTCGCCACTGATTGCGGTGTGTTTTGTTACTTCACAGAATTTGGCTGGAGTTTTAGCCACCCAGTGGGAGATTTCAGAAGAAACGTACATTGATTCGTGTAAAAATGTGTTTGGAGAAGTAAGGCGTGAGAGGGAACTCATTCACAGATATTTCTACGGTACAAGGTTAGAAATTGAATTAAATTGAAGTCTTGTTAAATGTCAATTGAAAGCTCTTCAGCGGTACTGTCCTGTGGTGCTGTTTATTATGCTGTACGTAATATATCAAACACGAGGAACAGTGTTTCATCAGATATCCAAACACCGCAAAGTGGGTTGAAAAAACGAGGCGCAACCGAGTTCTTTTTAACTCACTTCAAGGTGTTTGGAAATCTGATGAAACACTCTTTCGAGTGTTTGATATAGCTTCTCAAACCTTAATAATTCTTGGAGAAATCAAACGCAAACGTTGCGACACTTTATGATAATTATATCACGTGCAACAGAGTTTTTAACCCACTTCAAGGTGTTTGGATACCTGATGAAACACTCTTTCGAGTGTTTGATATAACTTCTCAAACCTTTAATAATTCTTGGAGAAATCAAAAGCAAACGTTGCGACACTTTATGATAATTATATCACGTACAACAGAGTTTTTAACTCACTTCAAGGTGTTTGAATACCTGATGAAACACTATTTCGAGTGTTTGATATAGCTTCTCAACCTGATCGTTAAATGCGGTTTAAACGATGGAATAAAATCGTCCAAATCTTTGCAAATTAAGACAGGATATCAAAATCTCCTTCACGGTAGCGATTTCCTTTGTGTTCTCCCCATGAATTATTAATAAGTTTGAGAAAAGGTGGTCCAAACTTTTGCATCTGTGATGGAAATCCTAAAGTTTGACCATTCAAATGAAAGCTACTAAGCAGCACTTTTCTGTGGTGCCGTTTATTGTGATGTACAAGGTGGTTCTAATTTTTGCGTCTGTGTGAAAGCTACTTTCCTGTGGTACTGTTTATTATGCTGTACAAGGTGCTTGTAACTTTTGAGTCTGTGGATGAAATCCTAAAGTGTGACCATTCAAATAAAAGCTATTCGTTTTCAGCGTTTCATAAATTTAAATTTTGGATTTTTTTTCTTGGAAACGTTCTTTTAATCCATTTATTTCTAGACTCAAACCTTGACTTAGATAATGTAATTCTATAAACGGTTCTCTTGCGTGTGACCATTCAAATGCTTTTTAATCTTCAGCAGTATTTTCGTATGGTACGGTTGTATTTTTCAATATTTTTATAAAATAAAATTTGAGTAGTTTTCTTGAACTTTGATTTTCGCTATTTTGTCCATTCCGAATGTCCATTTGCTATCGCTTTCATTAAAACACTGTTTTTCCTTCACCAGAAAAGATTTTGTAGAATTTCTGAAGAGGCCAGACGAAAAACAGGAATATGTTATACAGTGGCAAAAGGTTAGGTTATTAATAACAAACGCGATTTTTGTCATTGTTCTTCTTTGCAATTTTAGGTAAAGCCATTTACCAAATTGCGTGTGTTTTTTTTTTCGCAGTCATACAACGAAGTTGCTGAAGACATGAGAGGAGACGAGGACACCAAGGCTGAACTGCATCAACAGCTGGACGTACGTAATGTTAGGTCTTATGCAAGACCTCAACGTTGACTTGAGACCACGAGCAGTCTCTCTTTCCCAGCTTAGTCCGTCGAGCGAGAAACGAAAACACATTAGCGAACGGATAATGGCCGCGCGAAACTGGGGGCGAGGCAGCCTGCCTCGCCCCTAGTTTCGCGCGGCCATTACCCGTTCGCTAATGTTTTTTTCGTTCCTCGCTCGACGGACTAAGCTGGGAAAGAGAGACTGCTCGTAGTCTACGTTGACTTGTACAGTAGAACCCATACTCATAGTGCGTTTTTTCAATTGAGCTTCGAAAGTTCGTTCGCGATTGCTTTGGCTTTGCATTGCTACGACTTGTCATTGGCTAAAAAATCTCGCGCCACATCTTTAACCAATGAGATGTGAAACCAAAACCAATCGTGACTTGCTTGCACGCATTTTCCCGCGCCTGGCGCCAGCTACGTGAATTTGCTTCGAGTTTCGATTGCTTCAGTGCCAGAGTTATTACTTTAGTTTTTATTTTACGACACTCAATTGGAAACCGCTCTATAATTATACATAAGACCAACTTCATTAATACGTCCACCTTATTAAAGGGGATGTATCGCTACTGTTTCATGCCAAACTACTACTGTTTCAAAATCTAGTATTAAATTTACAGTAAGAAGAACAGAAATATTGTGAAATATAGGGTGCGTTCCTTTCCAAAAACAACGGTCATCAACCTGATGAAGGGCCAAGCCCGAAACGTCGTTGTTTTAAATTAACTTGACACTTTCTCAAAACATTTTATTTTATTTTATGTTTCCAATAATGTTTATTTCTATTTCAAATTCTTGTTTGTAAGTGTCACGCATCCTTGTGAATTCAATTTTTTGAATTCATTTGTTTTGCGTTCCTTTGGGATGATCCGGATCCGGATCACTGATCCAAGATCAATCGGATCATGCTGCACCAAAGGAACCGATGAATCCTTGTCCAGAGTGGATTCGTCGGTTCCTTTGATGTTTCATGATCCGAGTGATCTTGGATCAGTGATCCGGATCCAGATCATCCCAAGGGAACGAGCCTTATATAGAAGTAAGCTAAGTACTACACGTAATATGTCATGAATTGTAATGTATTTGTAATGTAATTATTTTTGTTATATAACTGGTTTTTTTTTTTATGAAAAAATTAAGCCGGAAAAAAAATCTAGTTCCTCACATTTTTAGCAAACAAATGGTGATCAAAACAATTAAGCCGTTTCAAGAACCAAAATTGTAAAGCATCAAAGTCATGTCACTTGAGGCTAAAAATAAATTCACTTCAGCACTCACAACTGATACGTTTTAATCATAATCGTCATCGAATTGAGACCACCCATACTGTGTTATAATACAGAAGTGTGCTTGAATTTTTCGTAATAGTTGTTAGTTTAGAGTTGTTAACGTTTTTTGCCGAGTAATGGCACGATTTGCCCAGGTATGGCTTGATACAAACCATTCAATTTGAAACACTTAGATGAATTTGAGATTAAGGGCACATTTTTTAATTCCTTGTATACAGCTATTTCAATTAACGTTGTCGGATGAAAAAGGCGAAAAGCCAAGACCGCAAGGCAGTATGGGATTTTTATTCAATGGCTTTTAACCCTAACCCATACTACCTTTCGGTCTTGGCTCTAAGCTTTCATCCGACAACGTTTATTGAAATAGCTGTATATTTTAGAGTATAATATAAATGATTAGACATAACGGGCGGGAGAGGTTAGAAACATTCGGTCGGTTCGGGTTTGGGTATTTAATGTTTTACTTAATCATATCAAGCTATATTTCAATTTAGTTTTATTCTGTAGAATTTTATTTTTGAGCCCAGAAGATACGTAGATTTGTGTCCTCAATTACTTTACAATAGGCCATTTCCGAGTTGCCTTTAGCCTCTCTATCAAAGCGAGGCTAGGTGCGCAACCTTTCATATGAAAATGAGTTTTCATTCACATGCAAATAAAACTTATTTGTAAGTGAATGAAAACTCATTATCATATGAAAGGTTTCGCACCTAGCCTCGCTTTGATAGAGAGGTTAAAGGCAACTCGGAAATGGCCTATTGTGTAAGCTAGGAAATCATTAACACAGTAATAAAGTTATTACAGTCAAACCTCTATTAAGCGATCACCCTCCGGGAATTTCCAACTGACCGCTTAATAAAGGTGACCGCTTAAAAGAGGTCAAGTTTTCAGTAAATAAAGGGAGCGATTTAATTCCGGGATTTGGTAAGTGACCGCTTTATAAAGGGCCGCTAAATAGAGGTTTACCGTATTACAACCCAAAAGTATTTGGGGTTCTACTAAACTGCAAAATCTCATAAGCTCTTATCAGCTCTCGTGCTGTCATCAAATTTGAATTTGATTCAATTTCCAGGATCTTTGTGACAGACTGCATGATATCTGTGATAATCGCAAAGAGTTGGCAGAGAAGGAGCGTCAGTCTGTCATGAATGAAGGGTGGCTGGAGGATCGGCTGGGTCTCCTGACTAACTTCTATGTCACGCTGATGCAAGCTGAAGTGGACAGATACCAGGACACTGTGAGGCTGCTAAGGGATTACTACGTCGGTATGGAAGGTCAGTTACTGGAAGAAGACAGGGAGCTTAAAGCCCGGTTGTCACTAGCGTCATGATCATAAGCAGAAGCAGAAGCAGAAGCTTAAGAACTTGCCTCCAGTGAAAACGAACATTACATTAGCATAAAGGCCCGTTTACACAGGCGGCTTTATGTGCTATTTTTGTCGCGCTTTTCGATGCAATTTTTGTCGCGCGCAAGTTGCATCTTCAAATCGCATGTGTAAACGGGCGGGGATTTCAGTGCGATTTGGGCGCGATTTGTCGCGGGATGTCGCAGAGGTTTCGAACATGTTCGAAACCTGATGCAACTTGGCGGCGATTTTTGGGAAATCGCAGCAAATATCGCGCCCGAATCGCACAGGAAATTGCCGCTAGTTTACACTTGCGGCAAAAGTTGCATTGAACAGCGCGACAAAAATCGCATGAAAAGTCGCATGTGTAAACGGGCCTTAAGATTGATTCTTGTGCCTGAAATTGCACTTTCGCTTATTCTTGGTTTGCACTTACGTCATATCAAAATTCAGAAGTATTAAAAAACAGATTTCATTTTCAAAATGTTTCTGGAATTGTAGAGAGTTTAAAACTAGACATCTGGGCCAAATTTTGAAGCAATCGCCCATTAATTGATAATTATTTAAGTAACAATGCGTGTAAGAAGTAGACAATGCTCTATTGTTCCGCGGCATTTCGCTTTCCCCACATAAGATCGTTTAGGTTTTTTTTACTGAGAATGCATCAACCTATGGATAACATGTGTTTTTAATAAAATGTACTGGAACTTTATTTTAAAGTGATGTTTCTTTTGTGCTACAAGATTTCATCCAATCGTGAAACTCCAAAACAATGGCAAAGAAAGGCTTCTAACTTTACATGTTTCCCACATAGAATTTTGGTTGCATTAAAACTCAAAATAGTTTTCACTAAAAGGGAACCAATTAGTAAACTAGAGAGAAATAAATTCACTACCTGGTGAAGTTATGGTAGATTTTCACGTTTTAGCCAATGAGGTGGACGATTTCAACAATATCACAATTAACACCTTTCTGCATTCCCTGCCGTTAGGTTGCCTACTTCTTACTAGGACCATTACTTAATGTATAGTTCAACCAATCAGAATATACCCAATCTTCACAGCTTGGCGCACACTAATAATAGATTTCAAATACTTATCACAGGGCTCGGGAATCTGTTCTCTTACCTAATTTTCTCTGTCTGTCGCTTTATACGGCATGACCTCTGACGGCTTGTTTCATTTTCAGGTAAAATACCAAACGAAGCGGTCAGTGAGTACGCGCGCTTACCACTTGTGGAGCTGCCGCTGACTGTAAGACCGCTGTCTGCATCGTCCAAATCAGGCGGAAGTGAAAGTGCTACGAACCTAGCAGCTGCTGAGAAAACGGAAGTGAAGAGTCCGTCAGGCAAGAAAGCAAAGACTCCTGAACCAGTGGAACCACAAGAAGAGGAGCAGAAGTCACGGTAAGCTATTATGGAATAAAGGTAAAGGGAAGGACCTTCTCTTGCTGTGTGCGTATTGGCTTGAGTGATGCGTGAAGTGGTCTGACTGTAACGTGACTTTTGAATAGGCCTTATGCATGATGACGTCACCAGCTAAGACTTCACCACCAAGCTTCGTTTGTACGAAATTCCTTGCAGACCTTTGACACGTTCATGTTGTTTAAATTTGTTCCTTTGAGAATACATTGACAAGATTGTCAGAGGTTTACACTTCGGAAGTGAGGCTTAGGAGTGAAGTTAGCTAGTCTGACCTAAACACGCATAAGGGCCATTCCAGAGCTGTGTAGCGTGATAGATCTTGTTGTGTTACATTGGTGTGTGTTGACGACACTAAATAGCAATACTCCTAGTTGTTTAATTCTACAGAAAGTCAGAAACCGGGTTATACTATTCATATTAAGGTTTTTTTCCTCTTTCCTCTTTCTATTCAGCATCCCATCTGAGGAAGTGGAAAGCGGTAGTCAATGGCTAGGTTGGAAGTTAAATTTCCCCTCCCCCCCCCCCCCGGCCCCCTCTTCTCCCCTCTTAATTTACACACTCGGGTGGAGGGATACATTACTCATATTCATATTAACGGTTTTCCCTCCCTTTTCTACTCAGCATCCTATCCCAGAACGTTGCGGAACCGGGCGTCAAGGGTTAGACACACACCTGGGTGGAGATATGCACCTCTTTTACTCTTTACTTTCTCTTGTTCATTTTAACGGTTTCTTTCTACTCAGCATCCCATCCCAGGAAGTGGAGGAATCGTGAGTCAAGGGGTTAGGAGGAACGCCCAAATTTCCCCTACCACCCCCTCTCCCATTTACACACACCTGAGTGGAGAGAAGCACCCCTCTTTTTCATATTAACGATTTTCTCCCTCTTTCTGTTGAGCATCCTATCCCAGTATCCCATATCCAGTATCCCAGTATCCCTATCCCATCCTATCCCAGTAGGAACCGGTAGTCAATGCCTACGTACCGGGGAAGGTAAATGCCCTTCCCCCCCATTGGCATGCCATCCCAGGAAGTGACATAACCGGGAGTCAAGGGTTAGGTGGGAAGTTCAATTCCCCCTGCCCCCCCCCCCCCCCCCCCCCCATTTACACGCATCTGGGTACTGGAGAGAAACACTACTAATACGCATATGAACTATTTTTCCCTCTTTCAACTCAGTATCCATCTCAGAAAAATGGGGAACCGGGTTAGGTGGGAAGTTCAATTTTCCCACTCCCTCCCCCCCCCCCCCCCCTCCCCATTTACACACCCGGGTAGAGATATACACCCCTCTTATTCATAATAACGATTTTCCCCCTCTTTCTACTCAGCATTCCATTAGTTCCACGCCGTCCCAAGTCTGGGGAACCAGGCGCCGGGAGAGGGAAGGACAAGAAAGGAGACAAGAAAAAGGGCCAAGCAGCTGACGCCGACAAACCTGAGACCCCTACGCCGCCTTCAGACCCGGATGAAAAAGTGAGCAAACATACGTCTACTATACCGTAATGTGCAGTAACCTAAGCAACCAAATGATACTGTCAAACACCTCGTAGGGAAGGAGCTAATCCACTCAATAATAACTTTTCACAACGGAAGCTTGCTTTCCTTGATACTTTCCCCTTTATTAGAATTATTATTTGTCAAGTTCACGTGAACACTAAATATAAGAAAGCTATGTTTTTGTAAGTTGTTTAATTAAGGAATAACGGCTAAGAAAGGTGTAATGTTCATCATATCACGACCATCTCTCTTTATTTATCACCTCACATGACGCTTTCGACATTGCTGATCCTAGCAGTACACAGGACGCATGTCATACACGAACCTAGTATGTGGCCTGACTCGCCACGAGTCTCTCGTAGCTCAGTGGATAGAGCATCCGACCAGTGTGCGAACCTAGTATATGGCCTAACGCGCCACGAGTCTCTCGTAGCTCAGTCGTTAGAGCATCTGACCGGTGTGTGAACCTAGTATATGGCCTAGCTCGCCACGATTCTCTCGTAGCTCAGTGGTTAGAGCATCTGACCGGTGTGTGAACCTAGTATATGGCGTAGCTCGCCACGAGTCTCTCGTAGCTCAGTGGTTAGAGCATCTGACCGGTGTATGAACCTAGTATATGGCCTAGCTCGCCACAAGTCTTTCGAAGCTCAGTGGTTAGAGCATCCGATCGGTGTGCGGAAGGTCGTATATAGCTTCGAATCCTGTCAGGGACTCAGATTTGTTTCTTTTTTCCACGCTTGTGACATTGACCATCATTCTTTATTTATCAACATTTGTTTTGTTTTCGCAGCTCGTTTTTGATGCATATATGGTGGCCCTGACGATAATTGAGACAATGGTGAGTTAAATACAATAAGAACATAGAGCAGTTTTCAATTGAGTGTCGAAAGTAATTTTGCGATTGCTTTGGTTAAGTAATTATACGCTTTGTGATTGGCTAAAAAATCTCACTCCACTTTCTCAACCAATCAGAAGTAAAACCAAAACCAATCGTGACTTGCTTGCACGCGTTTTCCCGCGCTTGGCACCGGCTAAATGTATTCGAATTCTGATTGGTTCATTGGATTGTCTGCGTTCGCTGTGATTGGTCAAAGTGATTAGTTTAGATTTGGTTTTAGGAAACCCAAATGAACACCACTCTATACCATTGGTAAAAGGACGGAATTCTTCAGTTCAGAACGTAATTGCACTGATTTGAAATTAGTAACGCTTTGTGATTGGCTAAAAAATCTCGCGCCACTTTCTCGACCAATCAGAAGTAAAACCAAAACCAATCGCGACTTGCTCGCACGCGTTTTCCCGCGCTTGGCGCCGCCGACATGTAATGGCTTCGAGCTCTGATTGGTTCATTGGATTGTTTACGACTGCTGTGATTGGTCAGAGTAATTACTTTGGTTTTGGTTTTACAACATTCAATTGAAAACTGCTCTATATGATGCCCTGACTGTTTTATCATATCAAGCAACAAAATTCGATAGAGCAGCAGTAGTTAAAGTTACATTACCTCCCACAAGCTTAGACATTTTGTTGGCTCACTTTCATTTCTTCCTTTTTGTAATGTTGGAAAGCGTTGTTTCATTTAAATACACGGTTTTCTTTTTCAATATGGAAGGTGTGGAGGGAAACAGCAACTCAGAAAAAGTCATGTGTTTCAACTGTTAGTGACTATTTTTGTCTGATGCAATTAGGACCACACCCACTCTGACGTAATATTGGACAATTTACCTTTTGTTTAATATATTTAACAATTATTCGCCGAAGCGGAGGTGAATAATAAACACTTAATGACTGGTCCCGAGGGAAGTATAGAGATTCGAGGGAAACAAAATTCACTATTTCATTATTTCACTATTGCATTCACTATTTCATTTCATTCACTATTTCATTTCTAGTCATTAAGTGATTTGTTATATAGCAACACAAGGCAGTTTGAAAAACGCGCCGAGCGCTCGAGGTAGACATCAATCGCGTCACAGTCATGCCACCTTTAGTCACGGTCTGATCACGTGCGCTAGCGGACAACAGTGCACTGTTTCCGGTTTACGTTAAAAATGTTTCCCGAGAATCTCGATGTTCGTCTCGGGAAACATCGAGATTCTCGGGAAACAAATTCACTGTTTCCCCTGGGATCAGTCATTAAGTGATTTGTTATTGCGTCGACGAAGGAGACGCTTCCTAATCTTGTCGTCTAGGCGGAACGAATCGAGAAAAGTGTCGGTACCAAATCTGCGCCATCTTGAAACGTCACAATAGTATCCAGCATGCTTAGCGCGTCGTCTAGGTGGAACGAATCGAGAAAAGTGTCGGTTCCAAATCTGCGCCATCTTGATTAAACATATGCTGAATGCAACTTCCAGACATTGAGATATCTACATTTATTTAGTCGGTAAAATCCTTACGGATATCACACCAAGTACTGAGGCGTATCATTTCAGAATCGGAGAAATATAAACCGAAATGAAATCAAGATAAATATACTATTTATGTCGGAAAAATCTGAGACCTTTCGGAGTACACAGCACGGCAGAATTGAAGGATTTTTCCCGATTCCACGGCGATAGCGTGAATTTGTTTGACGTCGGCACGACATTTTTGCCTGCGTGACATATCTCGTCACATAGCCCCTTTCAACTGTGGCTGAAACTGAGGTACTACGTAGTTCAAGACGAGGTGCTACGGTATAAGGAGACGCACTATAATCTGTGATTACTACTAGTATAGGAACACATAAACATAACACAACATAGTTTGAAAACGGCGCCGAGCACTCGAGGTAAACATCAATCGCATCATAATCATGCCACCTTTTGTCACGGTCAGATCACGTGCGCTAGCGGCCAACAGTGCAATGTTGCCCTCTGACGTCAGAATTGTTGCCTGCTTCGGACAGTTGGCGGGAAACAGTTTGTTTGTGAGATGTCATGTGACAATGAATCAACCAACGAACGCGCGCGTTGTATTGAGAAAAACTCCAGCTATATAACATTATAATTCAACACATTGATACACTGCCCAAATATGGTCAAAAAGTTATCGATATACGGCTATGTCTACATGACGTATATCCAACGATGGATGTAAATTTCGCATTTTGACAACAGAATGCAAAAATGACGGACCGGACTCGATATTTTTTCTTCAAACTGTGCTTTGTTATCAATGTGTTGAATTATAAAGCCATTATAGCGCTCAAGCTTGCGTGATCTATCGCCTAATTTTAGCCGACTCGGCCTACGGCCTCGTCCGCTAAGAATTAGGCGATATCACGCGCGCTTTCGCGCTATAATAGTTAAATAATGGATCTTCTTCTCTTTCGTTTATACCTCACCAGGTGTTGATAGACCAGACGGAGCAAGAGGCAGAGTCCATAAGGCAGGCAGAACTTGAAAAAGAGAAAGAGCGCGAGGCAATGCAAAAGAAAGCAAAGGAGAAGAAGGATAAGAAAGGAAGAAAGAGCCCAGCAAAAGGCGGATCAACATCCAAGACAGAGACTACGCCAACACGTATGGATTGTTACTATTTCGCTCCCCTAGTGTTCAAAATATTTTAAGAGCTATGTCTTGGATATTTTGGCGTTTTGGAGTCAATACTGCCCCATATTAAAACTAGGTGCCTTTGTCGAACTAGAAATGCTTGTAGAACACAAAGACGAAGATATCAAGTGAACTAGAAATGCTTATAGAACACAAAGACGAATATATTAAGTGAATTTTTGAAGAGAGAATAATAATCGGAGTTTAA
The DNA here is from genome assembly GCA_022457155.1 of Cladopsammia gracilis. NCBI lineage: Eukaryota > Metazoa > Cnidaria > Anthozoa > Scleractinia > Dendrophylliidae > Cladopsammia > Cladopsammia gracilis. The sequence goes on along the minus strand of JAJGOT010000186.1, from coordinate 1,243,176 downwards.
ACGAAAAGTGAAACCTTTAAAGTTGAAAGAATTGGCCCAATTTTTCCAAGTTTCAATCCATTTCCATCCTGGCCATCTGCAGCCCAAGACACTTATTTTACTCTTAGAGCACTAGTAGAATAATTTTAAATAAAACTGGACGATAATGTACGATAATGTTTGGGTTTCCACAATTCATATAAAGATGTGTTCTGGGCTTTTTCACGTGACACAAAAAATGGTGACATAGCCCATTCAAACTGAAAAAATTAAAAATAAATTAAAAAAATAAGTTGCAAAAAATGAGAATTATATTAGGGCCGCCAATCGGCGTGAAGTAATAATTCAGATTACACCAAATTGAAGAAACGTTGACCCGTGAAAAGCATAAACCATGAACGATGAGACCGAATGGGATTCTGGGTAAGGTAGGTAGGTAGGTAGGCAGTATTGGCAAGCTAGTAATATTCCATTTCTTGATAATCAAGATGTTTTCTTTGTTTGAGACATTTTAGAGCATGATTTATGCATCCTGTGTTAATATAATGTGTATTCTGTCACAGACGAAGATTAATTTTTCCAACTTCCCAGTAAAACTTTAGGTCGCATCGTTCATGGTTTATGTTTTTCACCCGACAACGTTTCTTCAATTTGGTGTATATTAACAGACGAAGCAAATGAATAAATGGTCACATTC
>JAJGOT010000186.1:1232500-1240000 GCA_022457155.1 Cladopsammia gracilis | reverse complement strand
AATAAACAGTACCACAGGAAAGTACTGCTCAATAGCTTTCATTTGAATGGTCACACTTTAGGATTTGTATTGGCAGATTCAAAAGTTAGAACCACCTTGTACAGCATAATAAACAGTACCACAGGAAAGTACTGCTCAATAGCTTTCATTTGAATGGTCACACTTTAGGATTTATATTGGCAGATTCAAAAGTTAGAACCACCTTGTACAGCATAATAAACAGTACCACAGGAAAGTACTGCTCAGTAGCTTTCATTTGAATGGTCACACTTTAGGATTTATATTGGCAGATTCAAAAGTTAGAACCACCTTGTACAGCATAATAAACAGTACCACAGGAAAGTACTGCTCAATAGCTTTCATTTGAATGGTCACACTTTAGGATTTATATTGGCAGATTCAAAAGTTAGAATAACCTTGTACAGCATAATAAACAGTACCACAGGAAAGTACTGCTCAATAGCTTTCATTTGAATGGTCACACTTTAGGATTTGATCCACAGACTCAAAAGTTAGAGCCACCTTGTACAGCATAATAAACAGTACCACAGGAAAGTACTGCTCAGTAGCTTTCATTTGAATGGTCACACTTTAGCATTTTTATTGGCAGATTCAAAAGTTAGAACCACCTTGTACAGCATAATAAACAGTACCACAGGAAAGTACTGCTCAGTAGCTTTCATTTGAATGGTCACACTTTAGCATTTTTATTGGCAGATTCAAAAGTTAGAACCACCTTGTACAGCATAATAAACAGTACCACAGGAAAGTACTGCTCAGTAGCTTTCATTTGAATGGTCACACTTTAGCATTTTTATTGGCAGATTCAAAAGTTAGAACCACCTTGTATACATTGTAGCAAAATAAACAGTACCACAGGAAAGTACTGCTCAATAGCTTTCATTTGAATGGTCACACTTTAGGATTTATATTGGCAGATTCAAAAGTTAGAACCACCTTGTACAGCATAATAAACAGTACCACAGGAAAGTACTGCTCAATAGCTTTCATTTGAATGGTCACACTTTAGGATTTATATTGGCAGATTCAAAAGTTAGAATAACCTTGTACAGCATAATAAACAGTACCACAGGAAAGTACTGCTCAATAGCTTTCATTTGAATGGTCACACTTTAGGATTTATATTGGCAGATTCAAAAGTTAGAACCACCTTGTACAGCATAATAAACAGTACCACAGGAAAGTACTGCTCAATAGCTTTCATTTGAATGGTCACACTTTAGGATTTATATTGGCAGATTCAAAAGTTAGAACCACCTTGTACAGCATAATAAACAGTACCACAGGAAAGTACTGCTCAATAGCTTTCATTTGAATGGTCACACTTTAGGATTTATATTGGCAGATTCAAAAGTTAGAACCACCTTGTACAGCATAATAAACAGTACCACAGGAAAGTACTGCTCAGTAGCTTTCATTTAAATGGTCACACTTTAGCATTTTTATTGGCAGATTCAAAAGTTAGAACCACCTTGTATAGCATAATAAACAGTACCACAGGAAAGTACTGCTCAGTAGCTTTCATTTGAATGGTCACACTTTAGCATTTTTATTGGCAGATTCAAAAGTTAGAACCACCTTGTACAGCATAATAAACAGTACCACAGGAAAGTACTGCTCAGTAGCTTTCATTTGAATGGTCACACTTTAGCATTTTTATTGGCAGATTCAAAAGTTAGAACCACCTTGTACAGCATAATAAACAGTACCACAGGAAAGTACTGCTCAGTAGCTTTCATTTGAATGGTCACACTTTAGCATTTTTATTGGCAGATTCAAAAGTTAGAACCACCTTGTATACATTGTAGCAAAATAAACAGTACCACAGGAAAGTACTGCTCAATAGCTTTCATTTGAATGGTCACACTTTAGGATTTATATTGGCAGATTCAAAAGTTAGAACCACCTTGTACAGCATAATAAACAGTACCACAGGAAAGTACTGCTCAATAGCTTTCATTTGAATGGTCACACTTTAGGATTTATATTGGCAGATTCAAAAGTTAGAATAACCTTGTACAGCATAATAAACAGTACCACAGGAAAGTACTGCTCAATAGCTTTCATTTGAATGGTCACACTTTAGGATTTATATTGGCAGATTCAAAAGTTAGAACCACCTTGTACAGCATAATAAACAGTACCACAGGAAAGTACTGCTCAATAGCTTTCATTTGAATGGTCACACTTTAGGATTTATATTGGCAGATTCAAAAGTTAGAACCACCTTGTACAGCATAATAAACAGTACCACAGGAAAGTACTGCTCAATAGCTTTCATTTGAATGGTCACACTTTAGGATTTATATTGGCAGATTCAAAAGTTAGAACCACCTTGTACAGCATAATAAACAGTACCACAGGAAAGTACTGCTCAGTAGCTTTCATTTGAATGGTCACACTTTAGCATTTTTATTGGCAGATTCAAAAGTTAGAACCACCTTGTATAGCATAATAAACAGTACCACAGGAAAGTACTGCTCAATAGCTTTCATTTGAATGGTCACACTTTAGGATTTATATTGGCAGATTCAAAAGTTAGAACCACCTTGTACAGCATAATAAACAGTACCACAGGAAAGTACTGCTCAATAGCTTTCATTTGAATGGTCACACTTTAGGATTTATATTGGCAGATTCAAAAGTTAGAACCACCTTGTACAGCATAATAAACAGTACCACAGGAAAGTACTGCTCAATAGCTTTCATTTGAATGGTCACACTTTAGGATTTGTATTGGCAGATTCAAAAGTTAGAACCACCTTGTACAGCATAATAAACAGTACCACAGGAAAGTACTGCTCAATAGCTTTCATTTGAATGGTCACACTTTAGGATTTGTATTGGCAGATTCAAAAGTTAGAACCACCTTGTACAGCATAATAAACAGTACCACAGGAAAGTACTGCTCAATAGCTTTCATTTGAATGGTCACACTTTAGGATTTATATTGGCAGATTCAAAAGTTAGAACCACCTTGTACAGCATAATAAACAGTACCACAGGAAAGTACTGCTCAGTAGCTTTCATTTGAATGGTCACACTTTAGGATTTATATTGGCAGATTCAAAAGTTAGAACCACCTTGTATAGCACACACACACTTGAGATTTCGTTTACAGTTTTATTACTTATTATTAGTTCCAATCAAAGGGCTCTAAGAGCCCGACATCTCGTGAATATGAAACAACGTAAGGTTAAGTCCACAGATCGGTTTTAATTTTCCATACAGAGTTTGAAGTCAAAGAATTGAAGAGTAAAACAGATTTAAAACGACCAAAACATCTTAGCTTGACATAACTATGTATTGTGTGAAACGAGACTGACTAGACAATTGGATGGTGTAATTACACTTGGGAATTAGAAAAAAGTTTACTACAGCAATGATCTTTTCAATAGCCTTCCGGCCAGATTCTAAAAATAGAATTGGTGCGCAGCATTATGGGATTGAAATGCGTACAAACATTCAAGAACTATGCATGTAGCTACGAAAAAAACAGGTGCTACGAAGCACTGTTCTTGGGTACAACTCGACAATTATCCACAACATGTACAGGAATCGCAAAAACTGGTGTTTCCGAGGCAGCCATTTTGAAATATTTGTCCGCATTTCGATCCCACAATGCTATGTTGCCAAATATGACGTCATTTGGGCGGAACGCTATTTAACACGTAGAATTAAAAAAGTTTACAGATGATGGAACGAGTGAAAATTTGCATATCTGTCCTCGTATACTATATCTCGTTCAAGGCTTCGCGTATTCGCGAGATAAAATAAGAAAAATCAGTGCGTAAATCATGCTAAGATCAAAACAAGAAGTAAGGCGAAGCCTCTTTTATTAACGTTTTGTTTTGGTGATTTTTATTCTTGTAGCGCCCACTGATGAACAGGAAGGTCAATCTGAGGAAGAACAACTCAAACAGAAGACAAAAGAAAGAGCGAGGAAAGAATTCCTGGGAGCAGTGGCGTCGGAAGGTAAAGAAGATAGCTACCGTTAGTTTGACCTGGTGTAAATATAATCAACGTTTATTGTAATTTTCTCGCGTTTTATTTTGTGATTCGCAAAAAGGTAGCCAATATTTCAGTAATGTTGGTTTTTACCACGTGTGCAACTAGCTGACATCTTCCGAGGAAAAAAGCAAGATAAAATTCTGAAATCCGTAAAATAAAACGCCCAAATTATAAATTTCATTTTATCTGGCTTATAACGTGCGTTTTGAGTTGCAAACAATCTGTCAATGACTTCCTGCGAAAACTGGAAAACACAAGAGAAAACAAATGAACGCGCGCGCATTTCTTTTGCGCGCGCTCTTTTGCACATGCTAGCGTTCTCGAAGTTCTTGCGCTTGGTAAACACCATTATGACGCAACATTGCATACCTGCGTGCACTTTATTTTTTTTTTCAAAACTAACAAACCAAGGCTGGTGCTTCAAAACGCGATATAAACGTGAAATAACTCGGATATAGACACTTCATCTCCCTAATCATCTGATTAAGACTTTATGAGACTTAATGCGGTAATCGAATTCGCTTGTCGTTTAGAAGCTTTTGTTGTCCGCGCGTTGATTGGCCTTAATTTTACCCAATTGTTTGTTTTTCGTTGTAATGTTTCTTTATTTGTATTTCTAATCTGATGACTTTTTAGGGCTGGTTCCCACTATCGACGTAAGCGATGGAAGCAGAATTATGCAAAATTGGAATTGGAATCGCAAAACAGTTATGATCTAGTGGAAATCAAAACGACGTAAGCGGATAGTAAACGACGAAAGCAGAAGCTGAATTGGAAGAAAAAGGAAACCTTATGATTCCTCCGATTCCGATTCCGTCGAGCTTCCGACTCCGATTCCGATTCTGATTTACACTAGGACGTAAGGCTCCTTACGCTTCCGACTCCGATTCCGATTTACACTAGAATTGGAGGCTCCTTACGCTTCCGATTCCGATTCCGATTTACACTCGAACTTAAGGCTCCTTACGCTTCCGACTCCGATTCCGATTCCGATTCCGATTTACACTAGAACGTAAGGCTCCTTACACTTCCTTTGATCACGTCGCTTGTGTGAGCCAACCCTTAGAGTACCTCAACACTTCTAGTTATAACAATGGTTCTTTTTCTTTCTTTTGTCAGATAACGGATTAAAAACTCGTCTTGAGATGATTAACAACCACGCTATTGCAGTTTTGCAGGAGCTCAAGGTAGTGATTCTGTCAATACGTTTAACACAACCTGTTATTTGAAACTACTTTTTAGGGCCTCGACAGACTAGAAAGACAACTACGTGTATTTGACAAGTAAAATTGGTCTACCACTATTACTTCTTGATTCAGTTTTTCCACACACTAGATGTCCAAATTATCGATTATCAATTTCTTTATACGAGAGCTTTGTAACTAACGCTCATTGCGTACGTCAACTTCGTTCCAGTGTTCGCCGTGCATGGCTACACATGTGCTGATCTGTCTGGCAACAGTTGTCGACAGAAAAACGGGTTGTCAACTACACAGTTTTCGATAGCAATTGGTCTATTCTGTCGAGCCCCTGAATGAATGAATGAATGAGTGAATGAGTGAGTGAGTGAGTGAGTGAGTGAGTGAGTGAGTGAGTGAGTGAGTGAGTGAGTGAGTGAATGAATGAATGAATGAACAACTTTATATAGTGAGGCCTGAAACTTTTTGACAGTGAAATATTTAACAATTAGATTATGAGCCCGAGATTTCTATGGTGTGAAAGTTGATAACGGCGAAGCCCGAATCAACTTTCACGCATAGAAATCAAGAGCGAATAATCTTATTGTTTTAGTTTAAATCTACTAGACGTTCAAAACTTAACAACAAGCGAGACAGGCTCGCGTTTTTATTGAATAATGATATAAATAACAACCGCACACACTCACTTTCGACAACAGGATAGATAGTGAGTAGCGTAGCCAATAAGAGAACAGCATTCGTGATAGAACGCTAGTAGATTTATACTAAACTGCAATAGAAGTGCGGCTAGAGTAAATTGCAATCGAGCTGCAAGCGTTCACGTTTGGACCGGGTCCAATTTAGGACTGAAGACCATTTAACCCATTCACTCCCAGCGTTAATTATGGAGACATGCAGTGTAGTTCTACCTTTTGAGTCTGTGGATGGAATCCTATGGTGTGCCCATTCAAATGAAACCTCTTCATCAGTACTTTTGCATGGTACCATTTGTTTTTCAATATTTTACAAAATGAATTTGGGATTTTTGAGTTTTGATTTTTGTCACTCTTGAGAGTTGAAGGGTTAATTTCTCATTTTCGTTTTCATCTTAACAAGTTATTTTTTTTTTAATGTTTCATCGTATTTACATCAGTGCTCCTGTGGATACGAAACTGGTTGCTGAATGGGCTACCCTGAAAATATAAAGTTGTATTTCGTTATTATTTCAGTTCAAGGCGGACTCAACTTACAAAGACATGGACGATTGGTTAGGAGAGAGGTTTTTACAGGAGGTGGAAAGGTGATTTTGAGTACTGAAAAATGTTCCGTTTCTTTTCTCGCGTGCGTAAGTGTGTTCTTATCTCATATCCAGGTCTCAAAATTCAAAGGCTTCTATGAGCCAAACTCGTGAATACGACACAGCCGTCGGACCCTTCCCTCTCTTAGGCGTTTTGCTCCACTAACCCCGTACCACCTGGGTCATAGTCCCCACCCTCCCCTCCCTCCTCTCCCTCCTATGAGCCAAACTCGTGAATACGATACAACCTTCGGACCCTCCCCTCTCCTAGGCGTTTTGCTCCACTGACCCCTACCACCTGCGTCATACTCCCCACCCTCCCCTCCCTCCTATGAGCCAACTCGTGAATACGACACAACGTTCGGACCCTCCCCTCTCCTAGGCGTTTTGCTCCACTGACCCCCACCCCCTGCGTCTAACTCCCCACCCTCCCCTCCCTCCAACGCCGCCCCCAAGAGTAAGACAGGTGACCATTACATTTCGCGGGCTCAATGTTAACAGCCGATCGAATGAATGAATTTTTGACCCACGGTAATAACTTCCCGTATTGAAGACTTAAAAAGGGCGTAAGCAATACTTCCCTGCCCCGCACAAATTTTATGAATAGTTTTAGTTACTCAGGGGTTGTTTGTGGGAATAGCCTACCCGTTGACTTGCGGCAGGTAAGCTATCTTGGAGCACTCCGGGCTGGATACAAGCAATTCACAGGTTACAGCCAGAGTAGTTTCACACGGCATTGATATAAATGAAGCAGGTTACTTATAATACAGACGTTTTTTATAATATATAGTACTTTTTGAAGTGTTTATTATAATTTACAATATTTTTAGTATGTTAGTTGTGGTTTCTTAGTTGTAATTTGCAAACATCCTGATGAGTTGACCGTGTATAAATAAAGTTTAATAGTCAATTCAATTCAACAGTAACAGATTATCCGTTACCAGCTTCACAGTTATTTTAAATTCTTTTTTTATTATTATTTCAAGGAAAGAG